>JAAAWM010011538.1:0-85445 GCA_036873465.1 Thinopyrum obtusiflorum
TGCCCTGCTAAGTGTGGCCGCGGCGCGTGGCTCTGACTGCCCATGCACAAGTAAAAGGGTCAAAAGGAGAGCCCCTACGTTTGTACACCGACACTCTAAATTAATTTGTGGGGTTATTAATACTGCTTAATAGGGATTGAGTTGGAGGAACCTTCTCAATGTTTAACAACTACCATGATAGTTAAACAAAATATATTCCTTTGCTGTAGGGAAAAATTGGCTTTTCCCAAAACATTATAACCATAGAGCCTCCACCAGCCATATATGCATGTAGTGATAGCATTTATCCTGTTCATTGCTCTACTGTGTTATATTGCCAGCATATTCCATGTGCTGACCCGTTTCGGGCTGCAACATATCATGTTGCAGACTTTTCAGACGAAGAGTAAGGTGCACTAGGTTGTTCTCGTGCACTCAGCTATGCCGTTGGAGTTGATGGACTCACTTTATCTTCCAAGACTTCCGCTGTTATCTTATTTAGATGACCTTAAGCCATATTTATTGTAATAAGTTCACTTTTGAGACATTCGATGTAATAAGTGTGTGATTGCTACTCTGTTATAAATCCGGGGGGGGGGGGGGGGGGGGGGGGGGGGGGGGGGGGGGGGGGGGGGGGGGGGGGGGGGGGGGGGGGGGGGGGGGGGGGGGGGGGGGGGGGGGGGGGGGGGGGGGGGGGGGGGGGGGGGGGGGGGGGGGGGGGGGGGGGGGGGGGGGGGGGGGGGGGGGGGGGGGGGGGGGGGGGGGGGGGGGGGGGGGGGGGGGGGGGGGGGGGGGGGGGGGGGGGGGGGGGGGGGGGGGGGGGGGGGGGGGGGGGGGGGGGGGGGGGGGGGGGGGGGGGGGGGGGGGGGGGGGGGGGGGGGGGGGGGGGGGGGGGGGGGGGGGGGGGGGGGGGGGGGGGGGGGGGGGGGGGGGGGGGGGGGGGGGGGGGGGGGGGGGGGGGGGGGGGGGGGGGGGGGGGGGGGGGGGGGGGGGGGGGGGGGGGGGGGGGGGGGGGGGGGGGGGGGGGGGGGGGGGGGGGGGGGGGGGGGGGGGGGGGGGGGGGGGGGGGGGGGGGGGGGGGGGGGGGGGGGGGGGGGGGGGGGGGGGGGGGGGGGGGGGGGGGGGGGGGGGGGGGGGGGGGGGGGGGGGGGGGGGGGGGGGGGGGGGGGGGGGGGGGGGGGGGGGGGGGGGGGGGGGGGGGGGGGGGGGGGGGGGGGGGGGGGGGGGGGGGGGGGGGGGGGGGGGGGGGGGGGGGGGGGGGGGGGGGGGGGGGGGGGGGGGGGGGGGGGGGGGGGGGGGGGGGGGGGGGGGGGGGGGGGGGGGGGGGGGGGGGGGGGGGGGGGGGGGGGGGGGGGGGGGGGGGGGGGGGGGGGGGGGGGGGGGGGGGGGGGGGGGGGGGGGGGGGGGGGGGGGGGGGGGGGGGGGGGGGGGGGGGGGGGGGGGGGGGGGGGGGGGGGGGGGGGGGGGGGGGGGGGGGGGGGGGGGGGGGGGGGGGGGGGGGGGGGGGGGGGGGGGGGGGGTTTGGACGCCACTTGAAGGAAGTCACTAGGTACCTGAACATTGGAATACCAAGCTTCACCGGGACCTACACTGCCACTTTACCAGAAGAGGAGCGTTGGATGATTCGAGTTCAAGTTCCAGGAAGGACATTCATGCCAGTTACTAAACCCATAGAGTTTTCCTTTGATGCACCAACCTGGAGTCTAGGAAAGAGCATGGCAGCCCACATCGCCATGGGACGCATCGGCGAAGTTTACCACAAGGATCTAAAGGACACCATCTACCAGATATGTCAGCGCCGAGATGAGCAATGGGAGATGATCAGCACCTGGAGAGACAGGTCCATTGCAGCCTTCATCCAGGAGTTAAACCAGCACATTCGTCGGCAGGAGAACCAGATGTGCGCAAGCATGATAGATTTGAAGAAGGTGATGACCAGGAACATGGAGCTAGTGGAGAAGAATGACGACCTGACAAGGAAGCTAGGAGGAAATCGCAATACTAGTGGAGAAGAATGACGACCTGACAAGGAAGCTAGGAGTATTCATGGGAGACCTCGCGCCAGGAGGAGATGACGACCATCCCGATGAGATCCATTCGGAGGACTACATCATCATCGACGACGCCGACTCCGACCCCGACAGTAGTGATGATGATTATGAAGACGAAGCTAGAGCGGATATCATGGAGTCTTCCACTGATCAAAAATTCTAGTAGACCACCATATGATCAGTAGCATTTCCCCCATATATATAGTAGTAGTCCGAGCACTGTAACGACAGTTAGATCGATTGTATGACCTTGTTTGAATTGATTTGGTGTCATATGAATGTGTTTGTCTCATGTAGGGGGGGGGGGGGGGGGGGGGGGGGGGGGGGGGGGGGGGGGGGGGGGGGGGGGGGGGGGGGGGGGGGGGGGGGGGGGGGGGGGGGGGGGGGGGGGGGGGGGGGGGGGGGGGGGGGGGGGGGGGGGGGGGGGGGGGGGGGGGGGGGGGGGGGGGGGGGGGGGGGGGGGGGGGGGGGGGGGGGGGGGGGGGGGGGGGGGGGGGGGGGGGGGGGGGGGGGGGGGGGGGGGGGGGGGGGGGGGGGGGGGGGGGGGGGGGGGGGGGGGGGGGGGGGGGGGGGGGGGGGGGGGGGGGGGGGGGGGGGGGGGGGGGGGGGGGGGGGGGGGGGGGGGGGGGGGGGGGGGGGGGGGGGGGGGGGGGGGGGGGGGGGGGGGGGGGGGGGGGGGGGGGGGGGGGGGGGGGGGGGGGGGGGGGGGGGGGGGGGGGGGGGGGGGGGGGGGGGGGGGGGGGGGGGGGGGGGGGGGGGGGGGGGGGGGGGGGGGGGGGGGGGGGGGGGGGGGGGGGGGGGGGGGGGGGGGGGGGGGGGGGGGGGGGGGGGGGGGGGGGGGGGGGGGGGGGGGGGGGGGGGGGGGGGGGGGGGGGGGGGGGGGGGGGGGGGGGGGGGGGGGGGGGGGGGGGGGGGGGGGGGGGGGGGGGGGGGGGGGGGGGGGGGGGGGGGGGGGGGGGGGGGGGGGGGGGGGGGGGGGGGGGGGGGGGGGGGGGGGGGGGGGGGGGGGGGGGGGGGGGGGGGGGGGGGGGGGGGGGGGGGGGGGGGGGGGGGGGGGGGGGGGGGGGGGGGGGGGGGGGGGGGGGGGGGGGGGGGGGGGGGGGGGGGGGGGGGGGGGGGGGGGGGGGGGGGGGGGGGGGGGGGGGGGGGGGGGGGGGGGGGGGGGGGGGGGGGGGGGGGGGGGGGGGGGGGGGGGGGGGGGGGGGGGGGGGGGGGGGGGGGGGGGGGGGGGGGGGGGGGGGGGGGGGGGGGGGGGGGGGGGGGGGGGGGGGGGGGGGGGGGGGGGGGGGGGGGGGGGGGGGGGGGGGGGGGGGGGGGGGGGGGGGGGGGGGGGGGGGGGGGGGGGGGGGGGGGGGGGGGGGGGGGGGGGGGGGGGGGGGGGGGGGGGGGGGGGGGGGGGGGGGGGGGGGGGGGGGGGGGGGGGGGGGGGGGGGGGGGGGGGGGGGGGGGGGGGGGGGGGGGGGGGGGGGGGGGGGGGGGGGGGGGGGGGGGGGGGGGGGGGGGGGGGGGGGGGGGGGGGGGGGGGGGGGGGGGGGGGGGGGGGGGGGGGGGGGGGGGGGGGGGGGGGGGGGGGGGGGGGGGGGGGGGGGGGGGGGGGGGGGGGGGGGGGGGGGGGGGGGGGGGGGGGGGGGGGGGGGGGGGGGGGGGGGGGGGGGGGGGGGGGGGGGGGGGGGGGGGGGGGGGGGGGGGGGGGGGGGGGGGGGGGGGGGGGGGGGGGGGGGGGGGGGGGGGGGGGGGGGGGGGGGGGGGGGGGGGGGGGGGGGGGGGGGGGGGGGGGGGGGGGGGGGGGGGGGGGGGGGGGGGGGGGGGGGGGGGGGGGGGGGGGGGGGGGGGGGGGGGGGGGGGGGGGGGGGGGGGGGGGGGGGGGGGGGGGGGGGGGGGGGGGGGGGGGGGGGGGGGGGGGGGGGGGGGGGGGGGGGGGGGGGGGGGGGGGGGGGGGGGGGGGGGGGGGGGGGGGGGGGGGGGGGGGGGGGGGGGGGGGGGGGGGGGGGGGGGGGGGGGGGGGGGGGGGGGGGGGGGGGGGGGGGGGGGGGGGGGGGGGGGGGGGGGGGGGGGGGGGGGGGGGGGGGGGGGGGGGGGGGGGGGGGGGGGGGGGGGGGGGGGGGGGGGGGGGGGGGGGGGGGGGGGGGGGGGGGGGGGGGGGGGGGGGGGGGGGGGGGGGGGGGGGGGGGGGGGGGGGGGGGGGGGGGGGGGGGGGGGGGGGGGGGGGGGGGGGGGGGGGGGGGGGGGGGGGGGGGGGGGGGGGGGGGGGGGGGGGGGGGGGGGGGGGGGGGGGGGGGGGGGGGGGGGGGGGGGGGGGGGGGGGGGGTAGCCCGTTTTCTAAGGTTGCAGCCGCTGGTGTTTTCCAGTAGCACCGAGCCAATAGTTGTTGATGACTGGCTACGCAAGATTGGAAGGGGTTGACCACCGCAGGATGCATAGATGCTGAGAAGGTGCGTTTTGCCGCACATCAATTGGATGGACCCGCAGCCTCATGGTGGGAGAATTACACAGCCGCGTTCCCTATAGCCAATGTCACTTGGGAGCAGTTTCAACAAGCTTTCCGCACTGCACATGTCTCAACTGGAGCTATGAGAATGAAGAAGTGTGAGTTTCGCAACTTACGCCAGGGAAACCGTACTGTGGGGCAGTACGTGGATGAGTTTAGCAAGTTAGCTCGCTATGCCCCAGATGATGTGGCCACAGATGCCGCGAAGCAGAAGAAGTTTATGGAAGGACTGAATGATGAGATGAGTATGTAGTTGATGGTGGCAACATTTAATAACTACCAGGAGTTGGTAGACAAGGCTCTTATGATTGAAGGGAAGCTGCAGCAGATTGAGAGCCGCAAGAGGAAGTATGGACAAGGGAAGTACAATTCAGGAGCTCAACAGAAGCCCCGTTTTACCCCAAACTCGGGAGGATATACTCATAACCATGGAGGCCATACCCACAATGGAGGAAGTTCACATAACCACAGCGGCCCCAAGAATGGAAACGGGAATGGAGCAGGCAGCAATCAGAACCGCTCTAACCCAGCCACACCCGCCAAGAAGGATTTAAGTCACATTACTTGTTTCAAGTGCGGGAAGACTGGACACTACGCCACCGAGTGTTCTGAAGCAAAGAATGGTAACGGCAATGGAAGCTCTAGGAAGAAGCCCAACCCTTTCAACAGGGGACAAGTGAACCACGTGAACGTGGAGGAGGTTGAAGAGCAGCCAGATGCAGTTATCGGTAAGTTTTTGGTTAAGTCATTTACTGCAATCGTCCTTTTCGATACTGGTGCATCACATTCATACATTTCAAGGGGATTTGTGGATAAGTATAAGTTGCCCACTAAAGTTCTTAGGACATCTATGTTAGTAAGCTCACCAGGAGCCGAGTATATGGCAAGCCAAGGATGTTTTCAGATGCCATTGACCATAGGTAGGCATGTTTTCCCCTCAGACTTAATAATTCTGGAGTCACAAGGATTAGATGTGATACTAGGCATGGATTGGCTATCGATGTATGGGGGAAACATCGATTGCGCCAGTAAGTCAATTTTACTCACTACCCCGGAGGAAAAAAGGATCAAGTATGTATCCAGGCATGCGCCAAGGAGAACCCAAGTAAATTCCCTCTCAGGAGTTGTTCAGGAGGAAGTGCCTGTAGTGAAGGATTATCCGGATGTATTTCCAGAGGAGTTACCAGGCATGCCACCGGATCGAGACATTGAGTTTTTGATAGAGCTGTTGCCAGGCACCGGACCGATATCAAAGAGACCATACCGGATGCCCGCAAATGATCTGGAGGAGATTAAGAAGCAGATCAAGGAGTTATTGGAGAAGGGTTACATTCGACGAAGTTCATCACCATGGGGAGCCCAGTGCTCTTGGTTGAGAAAAAGGATGGATCATTGAGAATGGTTGTTGATTATCGGGCATTGAATGAAGTGACGATCAAGAACAAGTATCCACTGCCGATGATCAATGATTTGTTTGACCAGTTGCAAGGAGCTAAAGTATTTTCCAAGATCAATCTGCGATCAGGATACCACCAGCTGAAGATCCGAGAACAGGATATACCTAAGACAGCCTTCACCACAAGGTACGGGCTATATGAGTACACGGTTATGTCATTTGGATTGACTAATGCCCCTGCCTATTTCATGAGTATGATGAATAAGGTGTTCATGGAATTCTTGGATAAGTATGTCGTGGTGTTCATTGATGATATCCTGATATGCTCGAAGAATGAAGAGGAACACAAGGAGCATTTGCGTTTAGTTCTCGAGAAGCTCGGGGAACATCAGTTATATGCCAAGTTCAGCAAATGCGAGTTTTGGTTGAAGGAAGTAGGATTTCTTGGACATGTTATATCAGGAGAAGGTATAGCAGTAGACCCTACCAAGGTTCAGTCTGTCACTGATTGGCTAGCACCCACCTCAGTCGGAGAGATCCGCAGTTTTCTTGGACTCGCGAGATATTATCGGAGATTCATTGAGAATTTTTCCAAGATTGTGAATCCTATGATGGAGTTGTTGAAGAAGGACACCAAGTTCAAACGGACAGATGAATGCGAGGCAAGTTTTCAAGAGTTGAAGAAATGTTTGGTTACAGCCCCAGAGCTGATTCTGCCGGATATACGCAAAGATTTCCAAGTGTATTGCGACGCTTCCCGCTTAGGACTTGGAGGTGTACTTATGCAGGACGAAAGAGTTGTTTCATATGCCTCACGACAGCTTCGACCGCATGAGTTGAATTATGCCATGCATGATTTGGAGTTAGCAGCTGTAGTTCATGCACTCAAGACCTGGAGACATTTTCTTATTGGAAATCGTTGTGATGTGTACACGGATCATAAGAGTTTGAAGTACATTTTCACACAGAAGGAACTGAATCTCAGGCAGAGGAGATGGTTGGAGCTTATAAAGGATTATGATATGAAGTTGCATTATCACCCAGGCAAGGCCAATGTCGTAGCAGACGCTTTGAGCCAGAAGAGTTATGCCAATACCCTCGTAAGCGGAGATTTACCAAAGGAGTTGGCCCAAGATCTCAGGGAGCTTCATTTGGAGATAGCCCCTAGGGTTTTTTTTGCACCATTGGAAGTTCAGCCAACATTATTGGGAAAGATTCGAGAAGCTCAGAAGGATGATAAGGAAATTGTTGAGATAAAGGAGAGGATGAGTAAAGGAAAAGACAAAGGTTTTCGTGAGGATGAGCATGACACCTTGTGGTTTGAGGACCGTGTTTATGTGCCCAATAATGTGGAGATCGGGAAGTTGATACTTCAGGAAGCTCATGACTCGCCATACTCGATACACCCCGGAAACACCAAGATGTATTTGGATATGAAAGAGCATTTCTGGTGGACTGGCATGAAGAAGGATATTGCCGAGCATGTAGCCATATGTTATGTATGCCAGAGAGTGAAGGCAGAACATCAGAAGCCAGCAGGATTACTGCAGCCTATGCCGATACCCGAATGGAAGTGGGATAAACTTGGCATGGATTTCATCACCGGATTGCCCAGGACCCGATCGGGATATGATTCTATCTAGGTAGTAGTGGATGGTTTGACCAAAGTGGCTCACTTTATCCCAGTGAAAACCACCTACACGACTGCGAAGTTGGCCAAGATATATATGACCAGGATTGTATGTCTGCATGGAGTTTCGAGGACCATCGTATCAGATAGAGGGACCCAGTTTACATCAAAGTTTTGGCACCAGCTGCACCAGACTTTGGGTACCAGACTAGAGTTTAGTACAGCTTTTCATCCGCAGACAGATGGATAGACCGAGAGAGTCAATCAAATTCTGGAGGACATGTTGAGAGCTTGTGTGCTAGATTATGGATCTAGCTGGGATGATAATTTGCCTTACGCGGAGTTCTCATACAACAATAGATACCAGGCCAGTTTGAAGATGGCACCTTTCGAAGCTTTTTACGGAAGGAGGTGCAGGACACCGTTGATGTGGGATGAAGTTGGAGACCGTCAGTTGTTTGGACCACATTTGATCAAAGAGTCCGAAGAGAAAGTTAAGTTGATTCGCGATAGACTGAAGGTAGCTCAGTCCAGGCAGAAGAGTTATGCAGACTCAAAACGCAAGGAGGTAGTCTATGAAATCGGAGACATAGCATATCTGCGTGTGTCACCTCTGCGAGGAGTTAAACGTTTTGGAGTTAAGGGAAAGTTAGCCCCGAGATTTGTAGGACCATACCGAGTTTTGGAACGTATGGGAGAAGTGTCCTACAAGTTGGAGTTACCCGAAGGACTGTCAGGAGTTCATGATGTGTTTCACGTTTTCCAGTTGAAGAAGTGCCATGCTGAGATGGCTGATATTCCTCTGAGAGATACAGTGCCCCTGGAAGCAATTCAGTTGGATAGTGATCTAACCTATGAGGAGAAGCCTGCCAAGATTCTCGAGTTTGCCAGCCGAGTCACACGCAGCAAGGTTATCAAGTTTTGTAAAGTTCAGTGGAGCCACCATACCGAGGATGAAGCCACCTAGGAACGAGAGGAAGATCTACGGAAAGACCACCCACACCTATTTTCTAGCCAACCCGAATCTCGAGGGCAAGATTCACCATAAGGGGGGTAGGTTTGTAACATCCCAAATTTTCAATTTGGAATGTTATACATAGGTCATCATATGCATATCATATTTTATTTGCATTTTGGTTTGATCCTAGAAATTCTAAGCAACTCAAGGACCCACGGAGAGTGTTGGGGATTTCATTATTTTCATATTTGAATTTTCTCAAATTTGAAAAGAGGATCATTTTGGTTTTAATTATTTTTCTCTCCAAAATATTTCAAATATAAAAAAAATAAAAGAGAGGAGATAATATGACTTCTCCAAAATAAAGAAATATTGGAGGAAAAATGTTAAAATCAAATAAATAATTTTATTTGGATTTTATTGCTATTTTATTTGAATTAGAAAAATATGGGTTTTTTCAAAAATTGCATTTTTAGGCCAAGAAAATGATCACTTTGTTCTAAATATTTTATTTAGACGGTGAAAATTGTTTTTGGCATTTTTAGAAAATTTTTATATATCTTTAGGATTTTTCTTCAGCGGAATCTATTAAAAAAAAAGCTCCCGGACCGAACTGGGCCGAAGCCCAGCCGGCCCGTCGCGCGCCACCACCTTCCCCCGCTCGCCCGCGTGCCCGAGCCGAACTCCGGCCGGAGTCCGGGATGCCCCCGCCGCCGCGGCTTGCCTCCTCCCCGAAGTCGGACCCCCTCCCCCTTTATATGCCGCAGCCCCCGCCCCCTCCTCTCCTCGTCCCGAAACCCCGAGCCGCGCCGCACCCCGCCGCCGCGCCGCACCCCGCCGCCGCGCCGCAACCACCGCCGCCAAGCGCCGCCACAGCTGCCGCCCCGCCGCGCCTGCTGTCGCCGCTGCCCCGCCGCGCGCGCCATCGCCCGCCTCGCCGAGCCGCCGCTTCACCGGACTCGCGCTGCCGCCGTTGGTTTTTTCGGTTTAGGTAAAAACCGATCGGTTTTTTTAAACCTAGTTTAGTTTTTTTTCTTTTAGATCGGTTCAGTTTTCTCGGTTTAGTTCGTTTGCGAACGTTCGTTCATTCGTTCATTTTAACGAACGAATTTCGTCTTTTCGTCTTTGTTAGCGGACGTTCGTCCGATAGATTTTTCTTTTTCTGTTTTTTCCAGCCAGGGACCTATTCGTGATTATTTTTATCGCAGATTAGCCCCTTATCTTCAAACCCTCGCCGTTTCTAAACCGTTCGTCCAAATCAAGTGAAACCAACGCCAAAATCTTCGTCTTGAGCCCCTCTTTCTGTTTAATCAACTTGAACACGGTTTTGACAATTTAAAATTTGGTTTCAAGTAGATTTGAATTCGAAGTTCTTTTGACCGTAGTTTCAGTTCCGTAGCTCCGATTCGATTGATTCTTTTTGCAAATCGAATCTCTTTAGTTGGATTTTAAGATTTGATCTTCCTATTTGAGTTTTACCCTAGCATCTATGCTTAAGTGCTTATGTATGCTATTGTTTGTTTGTGATAGAATTCCCGAGTGCGAAGCGTGCTACTACGAGTCTCTAGGGTTTGCGGATCGTCAGCAAGGCAAGTAACACATTGATCATACCCCTTTATTACCTAGTTTTTATGAATTAGTTACAACCCTCAAACACTGCATGATTTAGGTTGTGCTTAACATATGGGTACTGGGAAGTAGTTGATGAGGTAGAACCTATTGCCCTTTTATTATCAAACCCTCTGGAGTTACTTCTACGTTATGCTTATGTTGCTATGCTATGCTCAAAGACGTGGATTAGGTTTGAGTGTATCCATGACAGATGTGAGATTGTTAATTAAAGGTTAACTTAAGGTGGCTACTTAAATACACATCTGGGTGGATTGGTTGCGGGCACCTGGAGAATCCAGTGTTGTCCTAGGATATCCCGGAGTACCCGTGTGATCATCCTATGGTTCTCCACCCAGGCTCAAAGGGATCATAAGATTATTCATGCTAGAAACTTCCGTGTGCAGCCACAAGCCATTATGGGCTCTGGCATAGTTGAGTATGTTGCATGACCTCTTTCAATGGTGGCCTAGCAGATGTAGGGGAAAGTAGGTGTAACTGTCCACCCAGAGTAAAGAGTTAGTGCTTCTGAAAGACTGTGTCTCGATCATCCGTTTCTCAAACATCATGTAGTGCGAGAAATTCAACGGAGGAGATCGAGTCTTGTGTGGAGAAGTACGCAAACCTCTGTAGAGTGTACAAACTAATCATGGTTAACCATGTCCCCGGTTATGGACAACTTGAGTATCTGGTTCTTGGATTATCATGTTGATCTCATCACTCTAAATTAATTTGTGGGGTTATTAATACTGCTTAATTGGGATTGAGTTGGAGGAACCTTCTCAATGTTTAACAAATACCATGATAGTTAAACAAAATATATTCCTTTGCTGTAGGGAAAAATTGGCTTTTCCCAAAACATTATAACCATAGAGCCTCCACCAGCCATATATGCATGTAGTGATAGCACTTATCCTGTTCATTGCTCTACTGTGTTAAATTGCCAGCATATTCCATGTGCTGACCCGTTTCGGGCTGCAACATATCATGTTGCAGACTTTTTAGACGAAGAGTAAGGTGCGCTAGGTCGTTGTCGTGCACTGAGCTATGCCGTTGGAGTTGATGGACTCACTTTATCTTCCAAGCCTTCCGCTTTTATCTTATTTAGATGGCCTTAAGCCATATTTATTGTAATAATTTCTCTTTTGAGACATTCGATGTAATAAGTGTGTGATTGCTACTCTGTTATAAATCCTTCAAGTACTGTGTGTGTCAGCATTACCGATCCAGGGATGACACTTATGCACAGAGATTTGACCATGTGAGGTCGGAATGCTACAAAAAGAGAAGCAGTGTAGCTTCACACTACGGTGTGAAGAGTCTGCAGACCAAACACTACTAGGAAAAGGCTAATTAGTGACGCACCTGTTTTGGCCATTAATGAGGCACTACAGGTGCGCCACTATCATCACGCCACTAGTAACAAATACTAATGGCGCACCCCTGGTGCGCCATTAGTATATCAGACAATAGTGGCGCACCTGGCAGTGTGCCATTAATATGTCAAACGGTGCGCCATTAGTATGCCTCCCAGGGGGCCATATTTACCTTGTGCTCTGGGTTACTAATGGCGCACTTCTATGTGGTGCGCCATTAATAAGTCAGATAGTAATGGCGCACCACATAGAAGTGCGCCATTACTAACAATTTTGTTTCAAAAAAAATTTCAATTTTTTTTTCAAATTTTTTTTTCAATTTTTTTTTCGTTTTTTTCTTAATCTCGGGTCACTATGGCTTAATCTCGGGTCAATATGCTTAATCTCAAGTCAAATCACACTAAGTGGTCAAACTTCCCGGAAGGTCACCCATCCTCACACTACTCCAGCTCGAGCACGCTTAACTTCGCAGTTCTATCCAACCCCAGCACCACCTCACTTAACAAGCACTTGTTGATATATCTATGATATCAATCCTATTAAACCTTGTTGATATCTAGGACTTTGTTCATGTTCATGAGTGTGATGAAATTTTGAAAAAATATTTCAAACTTCCCGGTCATATTACGTATCATATTTTGAAAAAAAATTCCAAAAAAAAATTCCCGTATCTAGTGGCGCACCTAGCAAATGGTGCGCCATCACCAAGTTTGAATTTTTTTCCATTTCCCCCCCTCTACATCTTAAAAGCCCCGTATCTTTCGTTCTGTTAGGTTTTTGGGGATTCTAAAAATCTTCAACGGGGTACCCCCGTTGAATTCGGATGTAACTTTTCGAGTAGATGATTTTTCATATAAAAAACTTTTTCATCGGAGTTCGTATGCAAAAGTTATGCCCATTTTACAAATTCTTGAGAGATTTTGCAAAAAGTCGAAAATTCATGTTTGTAAATTTTGCTAACAACTAGACCACATATCACATGGGAATCTTATTTTCTTTTATTTTTTTGACATTTCTATCATTTTCTTTTATTTTTTTTGAAACTGAAAAGGCGGTCCACAGGGGGGGTGCATTTGGTGAATTTTTTGTAAGACTCAGAAAGTTAGTAATGGCGCACCACATAACAATGCGCCATTAGTAACCCTGGTTACTTATGGCGCACCTGTTACGTGGTGCGCCATTACTAGTTTTGCAAAAAAAAATTTGTTAGTAGTGGCGCACCGTGGTTGTGGTGCGCCATTACTAGTTTGAACTAGTAATGGCGCACTATAACCTGGTGCGCCATTACTAGTTTTGAAAAAAAAAGTAAAAAAAAAATTGTTAGTAGTGGCGCACAGGGTGTGTGGTGCGCCATTACTAGTTAAAACTAGTAATGGCGCACTATGCCCTGGTGTGCCATTACTAGTTTTGGAAAAAAAATGTTAGTAGTGGCGCACCGTGAGTGTGGTGCGCCATTAGTAATATGGACACTAATGGCGCACCTACATATGGTGTGCCACTGCTATATAGCAGTGGCGCACCACATATGTGGTGCGCCATTAATGTCCATATTAGCTATAGCCCTTTTCCTAGTAGTGAAATCGGTGGCAGTTTAGCATAAAATTAAAAAGTTTGTAGTCTAAATCAATAGCAGTTTAACAGTGTGTAGTCTAAGTTTCCATGCTTGTCTACCAAAGAAATTGTATCAACTTAACAATTAGTCATGCATAAGTGTTTGACATAAAAAACGTACAGAAGTGCAGACTCCAGATTGCAATTAGGATGCATGCTCTAAACATACAGAAGTTCTACAGAGCAACAGCAATGGCATCACAGTTGAGTTGCCAGACCAAAACAAAGCCATGTATGTATGTAACAAAATCAGCCAAACTGAATATGCATCATCAGCTGATTAAAAGCAGTGGATAATAGTATAGTTCATCTACTGATATGGGCAGGTAGCCAAGTTTCCCAATGGGAAGAGCTCACAATAGCAGACAAAGAAATGGATATTTTAAACTAGACTAGATTGCAGGGGGGGAAAGGAGATGGGATGTGTGGCGTTACCAAGATAACACTCCTAATTTTTCTCATGAAGGATCATGATAGACACAGGCAGCTACCAATAGGAAGAGGAAAATGGAAAATGCAGGCTACATGACCGAGTTTGGCTGCAAGGGGGACAACGGCTGCCTCGATGCGTCTGTGTTGTTGAAATCGATGGCCAGGCCAACCGGGCTCGTGTCCTTCAGGCTCGATGACTTGCGCTTCTACTGCAGCACCAATGATGACATTGTTAATGTAGTCAAGGTTGCCAGACAGTAGGGTAATTCAGGTTTTGACTAACAGTTGTACTGCCTTTGCTGTGTGTGTACTAAATTAAATTAAATTAGTAGATGCTTGAGCTTTTATGGTTGGGTTGGTTGGTGCTTTTACCTTGGTGGAATTGCTGGCGAGTGCTTCCTTTCGGACCGATCTTTCTGCTCCTTCTCTAGTAAGCACAGCAGCCTCTTGTTGGCTTCGTCAAGAGCTCTATTCTCCTCGAATAACAACTTAACCTTGAATGAAACACGCAAAAGAAACTTCAAACTGTCAGGGCTACATTAGTGCTGCATGAAGCAATGTTCACTGAGAGGGCGATAAGTTGCAGGTACAGAACATACGTGTTGCAAGTACAAGAGTGAGATAACATGTTACCTCCTCCTCTGTTTTGTTTAGATTGGTCCTCGGTACCTCCTTGTCTCTCTGCAGGGTTTCCACTTCATTATTTAGTGTGGTAACCTGCGAATGATCAGTACCAAATCATCTGATTGATGCTGATGGATTGGAGCTCTACAGTTGAGTTGGCAGAGCAAAACTAAGCCATGTATGGTATGTAGCAAAATCAGTCAAACTGAATATGCATCATCAACTGATTAAAAGCCGTGGATAATATATATAATTTAACAGGACAAACAAAAGGGACGTGACAAAAGTGAGCAGCATTGATAAAAAACATGTGATGAATGTGCTTTCACAGATAAACAAATTCTGGAGTTATGATCACATGGCAGAATTATATGCCCAGGTGCGCAATGACAAAATTCTGGAGTTGTTCTATGCAATCTAGAACGAAGTCTAAGGGACTAGTAACACCTCATCTAGTACTCCTAAATGAAAATGGAAATAGCTACACGAGGAAGAAAAGAAGGAAACCTTGTCCAACAGTAGCAGCAGCCAGCAGTAGGTGTTCAATTAGTCAAGCAGTAAGCCACATGATTTGCACTCTTTTAAAACTTTCTACTATGCCTACCTGAACACGCATCACCATTTAAGGGAACATAAGCAAAGCATGATAGGAAGTAACCAACCAATTGAAAAGAACAGAAGCAGTAGCATACAGCTGCCTTATGAGTACCCCTCCTGGTTCCTCAGCCGCCTTGCTGTTCTTTTCATAATCAAGTTACATACAGATGTATTATTGTGTTCCTGAACATATGATGTGAAATGTGAGAGAAAAATAATTGGATAACATAACTTATCTAGCTTTGTTCAACTTTACAAAACAATGGTGGCCCAACTTCCTTATCACACAGCTTTACAAGCAAGCACAGTAAAGAACAGCAACTACAACCTAAGTCACGGACCATCAATTTATATCAGTTATACATTGATTTTCTTCAAATTCAGAACTATTCCTTCTAAGCTTGGTAGCTTTTCCTAATCAAAATTCTTGCTAACATCTCAATGCACAAGAAAGTTGCAGTTAATAACTTCTTATTTATCATGTATTGTCCAAAGTTACATGATGAAAGACATAAATGAGCAGGAATCTATATTTGTAATCACCAGTTCACTTAGCCAAACTGCATCAAAATTAGGCAAGTGTGTGTAATTGGCAGCGACTGGTAGCTACTGCATCCAAGTTATGGAAGCGTGTATAATTGGTAGCGAGTAATGACTAGTACAGTAGTAAATACTAAAGCATATGAAACTGTAGCTTGGATATGTTGTTTCATAACTACAGCTGCCTGATTCTGATGCAAACGTCGGCTGTCTTTCAGGAATGCGTTCCAGGTTGGTGTCATCATTATGTTCTTGGTGAGCAATGTGTAGCAGTTCCCGCTTGCAAGACTCGATCCCCCGTTCCCCCGCTGGTGTGCTAGGAGATGGCAAAACTCCACACTTGGCTAATAAATGTGATTCATTATTAGCGGAGATGGTGGGTACCTTCACCAACACCATGGCTGCCGCGGTCATGGAGAAGCAGCACGCCTTGGTTGCATCAGCATGGTTGAGGAGGAGCTCCTCGTCTCCGGACGCGTATTCATGGAGCCAGACATTCGCCGTTTGCCAGCTCGACCATTGTGCGCGTGAGGGAGTCGGTGAGGGCCTCCCGGTGTCAATTCCTCTCCTCCTCCATCAAGTCCCATGACTAGCGTCCATCGATGGCCGGCTCTTGTCTCTCCAACCTTAAACCCTAACCCAGCAAAGAAGACGATGTGAGGAAGATAGGGAGCGTTGTGAGGAGGAGGAGGTGGAGTGGAGGGACTCACCTATCGCCGGAGCAACGTTGGAGCCAAGCCGGCGACACGGTGGCCAAAACCCTAGCCGCTGGGGTGGGTCACGTGTGGCCACAGGAGGAACTGCGCGTCGGATCTGGTCGGAGGGAATGGACGAGCGGAGCAAGCGGATCACGTGGGTGTGCTGGGCGCCAGCGGCGGCTGCTGGAATCGGCCGGGATCGACCGTCATAGGTGGCGGCGGCGAGGAGTCGTGGGGGGCTCGCGAGAGGGGAGGGGTCGTGGGGGGATCGCGAGAGATGGCAAATTTTTTCCTTGGCATTTTAGATGCAAAGGCAACAGGCAATCACAAGCGAGGCCACGGATCCCTCCCTTGGAACAAATCTTGACCATCCGCTCCTCCTACATCAAACGCTCCAAATCTCTCCCCTGATCCAACACTTCTCTCTCTATCTTTTTTTTCTTTTTCCCAAATTTTTGCAACAAAAATGAGGTTTTCTGGAATAAACAACCATTTTTGCTTGCAAAATGGCATCACTATACTTTTCAAATCATCTCATATTGTGCATAAGAGCATCTCCAACAGCCGCCCAACACGCGGCGCGCTAAAAGTCAGTTAGCAGTGCGCCGATCGCCTGGTTTGGCACGGCGGGGAGCGCTAGCTCTAGCAGCCGCGGTAAAATGTAGCACGCGCGCGTAGCTCCAGCAGCGTGCAAAAATGCAGTTCACGCCCTCTCGCACAAACAACATATGCGCTCCAAACACAAGCAAGAAGATCAAACACAAAAAAAAATCAAAATAAATAGTTCAATTTCGTTATTACAACTCAAACAAATAGTTTACCTTTCAATACAACAAATAGTTCAACAATACAACATCAAACTGACAAATCATGATGCTCTTTGTCGGCCATTCCAAGCCCACCACTCCTCAATGAGATCGTTCTGAAGATCATCATGTGCTGCGGGACGTCGAATGGCATGATAGGAGGCAATAAAACGGGCCACCCTTTCGGCCCTCCGCCGCACTCGCACGGGATGTCCCAAGAGCTCATAGTGAGAGTAGTCTACATCTTGACCACGCTCATTCTCTATGATCATGTTGTGCATGATCACACAAGCGTGCATGATGTACTGAAGCATCTTTTGATCCCAAAATCTAGTCGGTCCTCTCACAATAGCAAATTGGGCTTGCAAAATCCCAAAATATCTCTCCACATCTTTTCTAGCCACCGCCTGAGCATTGTGGAAATCAAGATTTTTCTTACCTTCCATTTTTTTCAATGGCTTCACAAATGTTTGCCACTTTGGGTAGATGCCATCTACAAGATAGTATCCATAGTTGTATGTGCGACCATTTGCTACAAACTGCACCGGTGGTAGTTCACCATTTGCAATCTTATTCATCTGCGGTGACCGGTTGACAACGTTGATGTCATTCAAAGATCCAGTCATTCCAAAAAAAGCATGCCAAATCCAAGTCTCTTGATCGGCCATCGCTTCAAGGATTATAGTGGAACCCTTTTTTTGGCCGTGGAATTGCCCATGCCATGCCTTTGGACAATTTTTCCAACTCCAATGCATGCAATCTATTGAGCCAAGCATACACGGGAAGCCGCAAGCTTTGTTCATCTCCAATAGCCTTGCGGCGTCTTAAGCATTGGGAGATCTCAAATACTCCTGGCCAAACATTTGCACAATTTCGACTGCGAAGCGCAGGACACACATTATGGCTTGTCTCTCACCCATGGCCAAGTGATCATCAACTGGATCAGCGGAGATACTGTATGCCAACATACGCAAGGTGACTGTCACCTTCTAAAAGGTGCTATGCCCGAGCTCTCCGGCGGCATTCCTCCTTTGCTGAAAAAACCGGTCATGGCTCGCTAGTTTCTCTGCAATGCGCCTGAACAACTCGGTGCTCATCCTAAACCGACGACGAAAGTACGACTCGGGGTATGTCGGATTCTCCGCAAAATAATGCCTGATCAATCTGTTGTGGGCATCGATCCTATCCCTCCAAATTTTCTGCCGACCCATAACCGAACCATCGTGCTTTGGTTTTTTATTGATGTGCATAGCTAGGATCATTGCAAGATCCTCCTCTTCTTCCATATCAAATTCTTCTTCGGAAGAATCATACGATGAACTTGTCTACAATGTTCAATTTAAAGTAGGCTATAAACTACAAACAACATGCACCAAATTCATGTAAAACATGTGAAGTTGAAGCAATACATACCTTGCGGGCGTTTTGTCGAACACCTTGCGGGCGACCGTGCGCTATTCGTCAGAGGACTGCCGCGCGTGACGGGCGATGGTGACTAGAGGGAGACGGGGGAAGCCGCGGCCGGGAAAGCGCCAGAACGGTCGTCGGAAGAAATGGGGTGGCGCAGGCTGCGGCGGCGCCAGCGGCTGGATGGGGTAGGTGGAGTTGCGAGCGAGCACTTGAGAGTCCAGCGCGCGGGAGCGGGCGCAGCAAATAAACGGCGCGTGATGGCATTTTGGCCGGCGCGGTGAACTAGATATGCCGCGCGCGCGGCTTTTGCGCCTCCGCTAGAGCGCCCGGAGCGGTAGCGCTCACGCAAAAAGCACTAATTTTTCAGTGCGGCGCTTATATGGCGCGGTTGTTGGAGATGCTCTAAGGGTGCATGTTGAAATGATAAGCAACGTTACCGAAGAGATTTTTATTTTCTTTGCACAAAAAATCATTTTCTCTTTTTGGAGTGCCAAAAATCAGTTTTCTTTGTTGCAAAATTGTACATATAGTGCACAAGGGTGCATCTTGGAATGCCAAACAATGTTGCCTAAGGGAGTTTTCATTTTCTTTGGACGAAAAATCCAGTTTCCATTTTTTGAGTGCCCAAAATGAGTTTTTTTGTCAAGGACCTACCATATATTTGTTGCAAAATTGGACCAAATCAATTTTATAAAATATTAGGCCATGTTTAATGCACAATTGACCAAATGGTTAGGTGTCAAAAGTTTTGACCCATCTCTGGTGAAAAAGACAATTTTCCGCCGATCCAGTTGGAAGCGGGTCAAATTTGAACTGGAGCTGCCTTATAGTTTGCTCTTTATTTTTTCCAAAAATCATTTCTAGGTACATACGTATCTATTTAATAAGAGAAACACCAAAAGTTTTCCAAGATTTAACCACTAGCTAGGAACGGTCATGCCCGCCCTCTTGACGGCATTTTGAAACAGGCATAAAAAATTCAAAAAAAAATAAAAGAATTGGAAAACCTTCGCATTGTGTCATTATATGTGACCAAGTTACCAGGGAAAATAATAAACTTGTAATACGGTAATTAATTTAAGAAAGTGTTCTCGGAAATGAGCTATCATGTGTGAAGATTCATCACTTTCGAGCCAAATGATCAATCTTATGGCCACATTCATGGCATAGTTTGTTCAAATGATCTCATATTGGGCACAAGGGTGCATCTTGGAATGGCAAACAATGTTGCCTAAGGGAGTTTTCATTTTCTTTGGACGAAATATTCATTTTCCATTTTTTGAATGCCCAAAATGAGTTTTTTTAAGGATCTACCATATATTTGTTGCAAAATTGGACCAAATCAAATTTATAAAATATTAGGACATATTTAATGCACAATTGACCAAATATTTGGGTGTTAAAAGTTTCGACCCACCTCTGGTGAAAAAGACAAATTTCCGCAGATCTAGTTGGAAGCGGGTCAAGTTTGAACTGCAACTGCCATATAGTTTGCTCTTTATTCTTTCCAAAAATCATTTCTAGGTACAAAAGTATCTATTTAATAAGTGAAACACCAAAATATTTTCAATATTCAACCACTAGCTAGGAACGGTCATGCCCGCCGTTTTGACCGCATTTTGAAACGGACATAGAAAATTAAAAAAAATCAAAAAATTGGAAAACCTTCGCATTGTGTCATTATATGTGACCAAGTTACCAGAAAAAATAATAAACTTGTAATACGGTAATTATTTTAAAAAAGTGTTCTCAGAAATGAGCTATCATGTGTGAAGATTCATGGCTTTCAAGCCAAATGATCAATCTTACGGCCACATTCATGACATAGTTTGTTCAAATGATCTCATATCGTGCATAGAGGTGCATCTTGGAATGGCAAACAATGTTGCCTAAGGAAGTTTTCATTTTCTTTGGACGAAAAATTCATTTTCCATTTTTTCGAGTGCCCAAAATGTTTTTTTTTGAAGGACCTACCATATGTTTGTTGCAAAATTGTACCAAATCATTTTTATAAAATACTAGGACATATTTAATGCACATTTGACAAAATGGTTGGGTGTCCAAAGCATTTATCTACCTCTCGTGAAAAAAACAAATTTCCGCCTATTCAGTAGGAAACGGGTCAAATTTGAACTACAGCTGCCTTATAGTTTGCTCTTTATTTTTCCCAAAAATCATTTCTAGGTACATAAGTATTTATTTAAGAATAAATACATGGTTTGGTGGCAATACGTCGAGGTTTGGACGGTGGCCGAGGGCCCCAACTCCAAAGCGCGTAAACTCGCATGCCCGCCGCGTGGCCACCGCATGACCGCGGCGTTGCCATGCGTTCTGGGTGGCCTAGGCATGTCTAGTGGGTTGAGCACTACCCAGGTAGGTGCCAGGAAGAAAATGAAAATAGAAGAATCTCACGAGGGGACCGAACTATGCTCAAACATGAATTAGCAGCCAAGTGTTTGATTAGTGGTACGGGAAATGCACATGGCCAATGGGCCTGAGTTTTGCCTGAGGATGATAATCTGCTAGGGATACTGTCTTGGCTAATTTTTAGCTCAAATGGAGGAGCTTAGATGGCACTTGCTTTGCAAAGTACCACATCGGGCAGAAATATGGATGTTGAAGCTGGGATCAAATGAATAAATTGATTGAGCTGAAATTTTGTGGATTATGGTCATTTGGGCATAGGAAAGCGCTGTAATTTTTTTATACCATTTGGATAACCCTAGCTTGTACTTTCTTCACAAAGCTTCTCTCTGGATAGAAACTTTGGAAATTTGTTGAGGAAGATTTAATAGGAAAATGGAGCTGAATATTGGAATGTGGCAATGATTTGGATATTTAAGATGGCACAAAAGTTTGAGGGCAATAGGAGGTGCCTAGATAGTACTTGCTTTGCAATGTGCCAATCTGGACAGAAAATAGAAATTGAAGCTGCGCTTATGTAGATGATTGGATTCTGCTGAAATTTGGAGTAGGATGATACGTTTGGCATATGAAGGGAGTGTAAAAATTACATACCATTTGGATATATAAAAATGGTCCTTCCTTCACAATGCTCTCCACTGAAGAGAAAATTGGGAAAAATATTGAGGGCAATTGGTTAAATTAAATGAGCTAAAATTTGGCGTAGTGAGTTTCTATTGTCAGGGTAATGTTCTAGTAAATTAGCAGCAATTATAAAGCAATATGAAATGTAGTTGCTTCACAAACTAAAAATATTACTAGAAACAAAGATTGGATGGTGACCTATCATGGATTGTTAGATGGAGCTAAATTTTTCTGGAGAGCTATGATATGGGCATATAGAAGATGTGGCAAAAATGCAATTCATTAGGATATGCATAGCTAGTACTTCCTTCACAAAGCTTCTAGCTGAACAAAAACTTTGGAAATTTATCGAGGAACATTTACTAGGCAAATGGAGCTGAATTTTGTCATGAGGCAATGATTTGGATAGGAAAGGGTGCGCAAAATTTTTTAGGGCAATCAATAATATATAAATAGCACTTCCTTCACAAAGTGATGTTCTGAACAGAATAGGGAAATGAATATTGTTGAATTATATTTGAACTAGGCGAGGAAGGGTTTTGACATATTTGACGAAGATATGATCCAAAGAACTTATGGGAATTTTTTGGGAATTTTGGGAATAACAGAAATATAGGTTGCTTCACAACCTAGGGCAAAAATTGACACATTGACATGACACATAAGCAAAACTAATGAGGTGGCGCCTAGTCATAGCAATCCACCACAATTTACAAGGTTATGACCATCTATATTGGTCGTGATCAGCTAGAAATAAGGCAGCGGACCAGTGTTGTCTGCTTTACGACCATTTCGTGTAAGGAAATTACGACCTTTCTGACCAAAATGGTCGTTATAGTTTAGGGTTTGGAGCCCTCCGAACAGCTTACGACCAATTGGTCCCAAATGGTCGTTTTACGACCATTTCTTCCAGTGTCACTGATAGAAGGTCACAAGTTGACATATTTCTTGTAGTGTACCACCAACAGGGTGCAATACTCTCCGGAAGAAGATTTTTCCCAGGAAGAAGAGGAAGTGGAATATGGCGATGATGTCACCTTCATGAGGGAGGGCACTCACCAACAAGATGGTGTTGTTGATGATGATGATGATGATGAGCCAATAACAGTTCTTAAGCTAGAGTACAAGCACGAGTTCACTACATTTGGACAGCATGTTTGAACAGACAACGATGATGATGTTGACCACGGCGATAATGATGATGATGATGATGGTGATGTGCTGCCGCTCCGAATATTTTAAACCAATCCAGTGAGACATCACCACAACACTGGATTACCACCGCATGCACTTGTAGCACAAAACAGAGCTCCACATGCACCCACAACAGAAAAAGAGCTCCACATGCACCTGCTGCATAAAATAGAGCTCCACATGCACCTCCTGCATCAAGTTCAATGCAACGACCACCAAGGGTGCCTCAGCCAGAACTCAACGGCAGGAACAAGTCTTCCTCACTACTGCCACTGCGATATCCTCAACTACACAGTTCTGTTATAACCCCACCATGTTCAATACAACCCGGCAAGTTGCAAACGCCATCGGATGAAAGACAGTACACGCATGTAAGTTTTCTGGCATCAAAAAATATAAATATTCCAATCCATTGAGAAAAGCAGTGCACTTACATTCCATGTGAAGTTTGGTTAAATATCTAATGCAGTACTTTCTTACCTCGTATGTAGTCCTCTTGTCTGAAACAAAATAGTACACTTAGTCTCGGAGTGAACCGCACTTAGTCTCTAACAATGTGAAAAAAGGAAATTATGTCAGAAACAAATTCAAAAGATGGTGATGGAATTTTTTCCTAACATGGTTTACCACAACGCTATCTTGCAGAATCAAAACATGCCATCAAACCTCATACCTGCCGCTGGAATGAAGTTCAGCTAAAACGTTAATGCATGGGAGTTTTTCAACACTTATGCAAAACATGCAGGGTTTGGCATACGCAAAAAGGTGTGCCACAAGATAAATCACTACATTGTCTACTCCAGAGAAGGGAAGCAAAAGTCGTTTGTGGGAGAATATGACCGAAAACGTGGGAAAACATAAAAAAGGACAGGTTGCCGAGCAAGAATTAGAGTGAAAGAGGGGAAGAATGGGAGCTTTGTGATACAGAAGGTTGAGCTCAAGCACAATCACAAGATGATCGAAAGCGCCGGATGCTTTTGCACCTCCACTCACACAAAAGAGATGATCCTTTGATTGACCAGTTGGTGAAGGACATGCAGCTGGACAACCACACACACACACAGTTGATGTCAACACTGCCGTGTACATCCGATGGTCTCCAATTCATGGGACATACTAGCCACGACTGGATGAACAAGTAAGCACAGCACAAAACATCTCGCTTGAGCATTACTTGGATAATTATTTACTGTTTTGAAATGATAAGTTTTCATTCTGTTTGAAATGCAGAAAATAGATGTTTGCAAGAGAGGAGTCTCAAGATGACGTGAAGAAACTTCTAGGTTTCTTTGAGAAGATGAAGAAGATCAACCTGGAGTTCTTCTATGATTATGACGTCGATGCAAATATACGTGTAAGAAATGTCTTCTGGGCCAACGAAAGTTGCAGAGCATCATATGAAGATTTCAGAGACTTCATGACATTCGACACGACATATAAAATGAATAAGTTCCACATGCTGTTGGGAGTATTTGTGGGAGTGAACCCTCATCTCCAAAGCACGACCTTTGTTGTCACCCTTGTGCGAGATGAAACGATCCCGTTGTTCGAATGGGTTTTCAAAACATTCTTGAGGTGCATGAACTACAAGCCGCCAATCTGCATGTTCACAGGTACAATACAACACCTGTATATCTACATTTGTTTGGTCCACTTCTATTTCTTCCGTCTTTCTTGCACATAGACAACTTAATAAACATACACTACTTGTGCCTCTCAGACCAATGTTCTTCGATCAAGGCAGCATTAAAAACTAGCCTCAAGGATACCTTGCATAAGTTGTGTCGATGGCACACATCATGAAGAAGTATAAAGACCACCTAGCCTTGATGTATAAGGAATATGACACATTCAAGGCTTGCCTCACTGCGGTGGGATTTCATGCAGAAATACACCTTGCAAAATGACAAGGTGATGAATTCACTGTGGGATGACCGACACGAGTGGATATCAACTTACTACAAGGAAATATTCTGTGCACGAATGACTTCCATGCAGAGAAGCGAGAGTATGAACCGTATATTGAAGAAAAACTTCATCAAAGAGAAGCATGATCTCCATGTGTTTGCTCAACAAGTGGCAAGTGCATTCAGACTAGGAGGGTCATTGATACGTCTCCGTCATATCTATAATTTTTTATTGTTCCATGCCAATATTCTACAACTTTCATATACTTTTGGCAACTTTTTATACTATTTTTGGGACTAACATATTGATCCAGTGCCCAGTGCCAGTTCCTGTTTGTTGCGTGTTTTATGTTTCGCAGAAACCCCATATCAAACGGAGTCCAAACGGGATAAAAATGGACGGAGAATATTTTTGGAATATTTGTGAAATATGGGAAGAAGAATCAACGCGAGACGGTGCCCGAGGGGGCCACGAGGCAGGGGGCGCGCCTGCCCCCCTGGGCGCCCACTGACCCTTGTGGGCCCCCCGTAAGGCGGTTGCTGCTCTTCTTTGGCCGCAAGAAAGCTAATTTTCGGAGAAAAATCTAGGCGAAGGTTTCAATCCAATCGGAGTTACGGATCTCCGGATATATAAGAAACGGTGAAAGGGCAGAATTCCAGAGCGCAGAAACAGAGAGAGACAGAGAGACAGATCCAATCTCGGAGGGGCTCTCGCCCCTCCCATGCCATGGAGACCAAGGACCAGAGGGGAAACCCTTCTCCCATCTAGGGAGGAGGTCAAGGAAGAAGAAGAAGGAGGGGGGCTCTCTCCCCCTCGCTTCCGATGGCGCCGGAGTGCCACCGGGGGCCATCATCATCACCTCAATCTTCACCAACAACTTCACCGCCATCATCACCAATTCTTCCCCCCTCTATGCAGCGGTGTAACCCCTCTTTTACCCACTGTAATCTCTACTTAAACATGGTGCTCAATGCTATATATTATTTCCCAATGATGTATGGCTATCCTATGATGTTTGAGTAGATCCGTTTTGTCCTATGGGTTAATTGATGATCGTGATTGGTTTGAGTTGCATGTTTTATTATTGGTGCTGTCCTATGGTGCTCTCCGTGTCACGCAAGCATGAGGGATCCCCGCTGTAGGGTTTGCAATATGTTCATGATTTGCTTATGGTGGGTGGCGTGAGTGACAGAAGCATATACCCGAGTAAGCAGGTTGTTGCGTATGGGATAAAGGGGACTTGATACTTTAATGCTATGGTTGGGTTTTACCTTAATGATCTTTAGTAGTTGCGGATGCTTGCTAGAGTTCCAATCATAAGTGCATATGATCCAAGTAGAGAAAGTATGTTAGCTTATGCCTCTCCCTCATATAAAATTGCAATAACGATTACCGGTCTAGTTATCGATTGCCTAGGGACAAATAACTTTCTCGTGACAAAAAGCTCTTTACTAAAACTAATTTAGTTGTGTCTTTATCTAAACAGCCCCTACTTTTTATTTATGTGCTCTTTACTATCTTGCAAACCTATCCGAAAACACCTACAAAGTACTTCTAGTTTCATATTTGTTTTAGGTAAAGCGAACGTTAAGCGTGCGTAGAGTTGTATCGGTGGTCGATAGAACTTGAGGGAATATTTGTTCTACCTTTAGCTCCTCGTTGGGTTCGACACTCTTACTTATCGAAAGAGGCTACAATTGATCCCCTATACTTGTGGGTTATCAAGACCTTTTTCTGGCGCCGTTGCCGGGGAGTCATAGCGTGGGGTGAATATTCTCGTGTGTGCTTGTTTGCTTTATCACTAAGTAGATTTTATTTGCTGTTCTA
This sequence comes from Thinopyrum obtusiflorum, assembly GCA_036873465.1. NCBI lineage: Eukaryota > Viridiplantae > Streptophyta > Magnoliopsida > Poales > Poaceae > Thinopyrum > Thinopyrum obtusiflorum. The sequence goes on from JAAAWM010011538.1 coordinate 26,182, forward strand.
AGTTGTTCTCTATCTTTAGTTATGGATATGGAACACAAAATACCAAAAAAATTAGGTGTACTTGCTGCCCATGGAGATGGGGAACCTCCTAAAACCCCCGATGCTCATTATGTGATAGATATTATGTACTACTTTGATAATCCTGAGAAAACCCCATTCAATTTGGTAATGGGAGACACGTTGGATCAACGTGAATACTTTAAGGATTATCGCTTGACTCAACAAGGGAAACTATTATGGGATCAAATTTATATGTTGAAGTGGTATGCTAGGCAACTATGCTTGAGATATGATTATACTTGTTACTCTAGGATGAAGTCTCCACACCTTCCCTTTTCATGCATATTTAATGATAATGAAACCTTGTCTTCTTATGCTAGAGGTATATATGATTACTATGATTTGGAACAAATAGAAGAATTTGTTGCTTTTATGGGTGCTTATGAAATTGAATCTGTATTTAAAAAGTGTGAAAATCTTTATGATGCTGTTTATAGACCTGAAAATTTAGCTATCCTTAAATATTGCTATGAGAATTATGAATACAATGCCGATATTGATGCATTTATTAAGAAAGTCTCCGCTGTCCAAGAAGAGACTAATATTTTGCAGGAGTCTATGGAAGAAGAAATTGATGAAACTGTGAGCTCATTGGATGAAAAAGATGAGGAGGAGAGCGAAGAACAAAAGGAGGAAGAGCGGATTGATCACCCGTGCCCACCTTCTAATGAGACTAACTCTTCAACTCATACATTGCTTAATTTCCCTTCGTGCTTACCGAAGGATGATTGCTATGATGACTGTTATGATCCCGTTGATTCTCTTGAAATATCCCTTTTTGATGATGCTTGCTATGCTTGTGGCCAAGATGACAATATGAATTATGCTTATGGAGATGAACTTGCTATAGTTCCTTATGTTAAACATGAAATTGTTGCTATTGCACCCACGCATGATAGTCCTATTATCTTTTTGAATTCTCCCGACTACACTATATCGGAGAAGTTTGCCTTTATTAAGGATTATGTTGATGGGTTGCCTTTTTCTGTTGCACATGATGATTTTGATAGATATAATATGCATGTGCTTGCTGCTCCTACTTGCAATTATTATGAGAGAGGAACTATATCTCCACCTCTCTATGTTTTCAACATGATAAAATTGCAAGAAACTGCTTATACTATGCATTGGCCTTTACTATGTGTGCATGAATTGTTCTTTTATGACATGCCGATGCATAGGAAGAGAATTAGACTTCTTCATTGCTTGATATATGTTGCTTTGTGCTCACTACTAAATGCCAAATCATTTCTAATTAAAATTGGCTTTGATATACCTTGGGGTCCGGGTGGATTCACCACTTGAGCACTATATGCCTAGCTTAATGGCTTTAAAGAAAGCGCTGCCAGGGAGACAACCTGGAAGTTTTAGAGAGTCATTTATTTCTGTTGAGTGATTTTATATAGTTTAAATACAAAAAAATAAAGAGGTGAACCTAAAACTTTTCAAAAAGGAAAGTGAAAGTGAGAGAGACAAGCATTGTTGAAGTGGGAGAGCTCCTTGAACTTTGTTCATGCTCACGGAAACTTTGTGAATCTTAATTACAGAAACTTTTCAAAAAAAATAATTATCCCCTTGTACAATTCCATTGTATTATAAAAATAATGTGCCAAGATTTGCCTTTAGGATGTTTACAATGCTTGTTGGTTTGTACGGTGCAGGACAGAAACTTTGGCTGTAGTGCGCGATTTTTCATTTTTTACTGGATGTCAAACGGTTCTGAAACTTTTTGCACTGTCTTTCTATACAAATTTTTTATTTTTTACTAATTGTTTAAGAATTTTTTAAGTACCAGAAGTATGGTTAATGTTCATATTGTTACAGACTGTTCTGTTTTAGACAGATTCTGTTTTTGATGCATAGTTTGCTTGTTTTGATGAAGGGGGGGGGGGGGGGGGGGGGGGGGGGGGGGGGGGGGGGGGGGGGGGGGGGGGGGGGGGGGGGGGGGGGGGGGGGGGGGGGGGGGGGGGGGGGGGGGGGGGGGGGGGGGGGGGGGGGGGGGGGGGGGGGGGGGGGGGGGGGGGGGGGGGGGGGGGGGGGGGGGGGGGGGGGGGGGGGGGGGGGGGGGGGGGGGGGGGGGGGGGGGGGGGGGGGGGGGGGGGGGGGGGGGGGGGGGGGGGGGGGGGGGGGGGGGGGGGGGGGGGGGGGGGGGGTTAAGGAGACACAAAAGCTCAATCTTGGGGATGCCCAAGGCACCCCAAGATAATATTTCAAGAAGTATCAAGCATCTAAGCTTGGGGATGCCCTGGTAGGCATCCCATCTTTCTTCTTCAACAATTATCGGTTAGTATCGGTTGAGCCTAAGTTTTTGCTTCTTCACATGATGAGTGCTATCCTTGAAGTGTTGTTTTATTTTGTTTTGCTTGCTGTTTGATTAATATCCCAAGATCTGAAATTCTTAAATGAGAGAGAGTCTTCACATAGCTACATAATTATTTAACTACTCATTGATCTTCACTTATATCTTTTTGGAGTAGTTTGTCATTTACTCGTGTGCTTCACTTATATCCTATGAGTAAATGGTTGAATGATTTGAATATCATAAATCTGAAATTATACATGTTTCATATGCTTATCCCATGGGGAGTAATGACTTCACATATAAGAAGTAGAGGTGGTAAATTTATTGAAGGTTAGCAAACATTGTATTGGTCACTTGAGCAATTCATGAAAGAATATTGAAGGAAGAGAGATTTCACATATAAATATACTATCTTGGACATCTTCTATGATTGTGAGCCCCATTAATTATTTTCAAACCTGAGCAAATTAGTTGAAGTTGGACAAGGAAGACAACATAATGAGTTATGCTTGGGTATATTTGTATAGAAGTTATATTGTTATGGATCCTCTAACATGTGGTGCTTGCTATTTAGAATCCTTTGCTAGCCAAAATATCTGTAGTAAGCGGGAATAATGCTTGTGCATCCAAATTCCTTGAACCAAGTTTCTTCCATGAGTGTCCACCATATCTACCTATATGCGGTATTTACCTGACGTTCCAAGTAAATTTGCATGTGCCAAACTCTAAACCTTCAAATAATAATCTGTTTTGTATGCCCGAATCGCTCATGTAGCAACTAGGGGCTGTCAGTATCTTCCATGCTAGGTGGGTTATTCTCACGATGAGTGGACTCCGCTCATCATTCACAAGAAAATGGCTGGTAACTGGGATGCCCAGTCCTATGATCAAAAGATCAAAAACAAAATCGCAAATAATTTAAACAAAACTCCCCCAGGATTGTTGATAGTTGGACGGCACCCGTTGTTTCGGACAAGCCGTGGAGTGTGATTGTTGGTGGAGGGGGAGTAAAATCTTTACCTTTCTATTTGGGAACCGCCTATAATGTATCTAGTATGGAAGATATTGTGAACTCTTGGTCGTTATGTTGACAGTGAAAGCATACCTCTCAAAATTATTTTCATCTCTGTTTTAGCTTCGAGCTCTAGCACCTCTGCAAATCCCTGCTTCCCTCTGCGAAGGGCCTATCTTTTACTTTTATGCAAGAGTCAGTAGTATTCCTTCTCATTCCAACCTACTTTTTAGTTGGCAAGCATCATGTGGTGGAGAAAGATCTAAGCATATATGGCCATTCAAATATATTTGATCATGAATTATTATTGTTGACATTACCCTTGAGGTAAAAGGTTGGGAGGCGAAACATTAAGCCCCTATCTTTCTCTGTGTTCGATGAATGCTATTTGTTCTAAAAATATGCTTTGAGTGGTAGCAATCATGGAAGACTATATGATAGTTGAGTATGTGGGATTTGCTAAATCAAAGCTCTTACATAGACCCTTCCTGAAAATAAGATGAATTGCAATTGTTTGATGTCTGAGAACGGTTTGTTAGTTTTCAAGAAAGTTTATGATCTATACTTTAACATGTGAATAGCTTGTTACTTGATCATGAGAAGCTTTATGATATGAGCTACTGCTATGACATATAATGATGCTAGAAAAGGTGATTGAATTTATCATTGATCAAACTTGTGCACCTGCTAGCATTCACACTTCATAAATTATTTCTTTTATCATTTACCTACTCGAGGACGAGCAGGAATTAAGCTTGGGGATGCTGATACATCTCCAATGTATCTATAATTTATGAAGTATTCATGCTATTATATTATCCATCTAGGACGTTTTATATGCTATTTTATATGATTTTTGGGACTAACCTATTAACCTAGAGCCGAGTGCTAGCTTATGTTTTTTCCTTGTTTTTGAGTTTTGCAGAAAAGGAAAACCAAACGGAGTCCAATTGAGCTGAAATTTGACGGAGATCATTTTTGGACCAGAAGAAGCCCACGGCCCCCCCCCCCCCCCCCCCCCCCCCCCCCCCCCCCCCCCCCCCCCCCCCCCCCCCCCCCCCCCCCCCCCCCCCCCCCCCCCCCCCCCCCCCCCCCCCACTTGTTCCCGACGCCAAAACCTCTTATATATACCCAAACTTCCAGAACATAACCTAGATCGGGAGTTCCACCGCCACAAGCCTCTGTAGCCACCGAAAACCAATCTAGACCCGTTCCGGCACCCTGCCGGAGGGGGGGATCCCTCACCGATGGCCATCTTCATCATCCCGGTGCTCTCCATGACGAGAAGGGAGTAGTTCACCCTCGGGGCTGAGGGTATGTACCAGTAGCTATGTGTTTGATCTCTCTCTCTCTCGTGTTCTTGATTCGGCACGATCTTGATGTATCGTGAGCTTTGCTATTATAGTTGGATCTTATGATGTTTCTCCCCCTCTACTCCCTTGTAATGGATTGACTTTTCCCTTTGAAGTTATCATATCGGATTGAGTCTTTAAGGATTTGAGAACACTTGATATATGTCTTGCATGTGCTTATCTGTGGTGACAATGGGATATTCACGTGATCTACTTGATGTATGTTTTGGTGATCAACTTGCGGGTTCCGTAACATTGTGAACTTATGCATAGGGGTTGGCACACGTTTTTGTCTTAACTCTCCGGTAGAAACTTTGGGGCACTCTTTGAAGTTCTTTGTGTTGGTTGAATAGATGAATCTGAGATTGTGTGATGCATATCGTATAATCATACCCACGGATACTTGAGGTGACATTGGAGTATCTAGGTGACATTAGGGTTTTGGTTGATATGTGTCTTAAGCTGTTATTCTAGTACAAACTCTTGAATAGATCGAACGGAAAGAATAGCTTCGTGTTATTTTACTACGGACTCTTGAATAGATCGATCAGAAAGGATAACTTTGAGGTGGTTTCGTACCCTACAATAATCTCTTCGTTTGTTCTCCGCTATTAGTGACTTTGGAGTGACTCTTTGTTGCATGTTGAGGGATAGTTATATGATCCAGTTATGTTATTATTGTTGAGAGAACTTGCACTAGTGAAAGTATGAACCTTAGGCCTTGTTTCCTAGCATTGCAATACCGTTTACACTCACTTTTATCATTAGTTACCCTGCTGTTTTTATTTTTTCAGATTACAAAAACCTATATCTACCATCCATATTGCACTTGTATCACCATCTCTTCGCCGAACTAGTGCACCTATACAATTTACCATTGTATTGGGTGTGTTGGGGACACAAGAGACTCTTTGTTATTTGGTTGCAGGGTTGCTTGAGAGAGACCATCTTCATCCTACGCCTCCCACGGATTGATAAACCTTAGGTCATCCACTTGAGGGAAATTTGCTACTGTCCTACAAACCTCTGCACTTGGAGGCCCAACAACGTCTACAAGAAGAAGGTTGCGTAGTAGACATCAATGTCCGGCCACCAGATGCCGATGACTTAAGTCACATAGTTCAACAGCCTGGAGAGTCAGCCAAGAAATTCTGGACTAGGTTCCTAACTAAAAAGAACCAGATCGTCGACTGTCCGGATGCTGAAGCCCTAGTAGCCTTTAAACATAGCATCCGCGATGAATGGCTCGCACGCCACCTCGGCCAAGAAAAGCCGAAATCCATGGCAGCCCTCACGGCACTCATGACCCGCTTTTGTGCGGGTGAGGATAGTTGGCTGGCTCATAGCAAAAACACGGCCAGCGAAGCAGGCACCTCCGAGGTCAAAAACAGCAACGACAAGCTCCGACGCAGCAGACACAAATGCCGAAGCAATGGTGACAATACCGATGACACTACAGTCAACGCCGGATTCAGTGGCTCCAAGTCCGGTCAGCGAAAGAAGCTGTATAAAAGAAACAGTCAAGGACCATCCAGCTTGGATCGCATACTCGATCGTCCGTGCCAGATACATGGCACCCCAGACAAACCAGCCAATCATACGAACAGAGATTGTTGGGTTTTTAAATAGGCCGGCAAGTTAAATGCCGAGAACAAGGAAAAGGGATCGCAAAGCGAGGACAATGACGAGGAGCCCCGGCAACCGAACACAGGGGGACAAAAGAAGTTTCCCCCTCAAGTCAAAACGGTGAAGATGATATATGCTACACACATCCCCAAGAGGGAGCGCAAGCGCGCGCTCAGGGACGTCTATGCGATAGAGCTAGTCGCCCCAAAATTCAATCCATGGTCGTCATGCCCGATCACTTTTGATCGTCAGGATCATCCGACCAGTATCCGTCACGGTGGTTCATCCGCACTGGTCCTCGACCCAATCATTGATGGATTCCACCTGACGCGAGTCCTCATGGACGGTGGCAGCAGCCTCAATCTGCTCTATCAGGATACAGTGCACAAAATGGGCATTAACCCATCACGGATCGAGCCCACAAAGACCACCTTTAAAGGAGTCATACCAGGTGTAGAGGCCTGCTATACGTGCTCAATCACACTCGAGGTTGTCTTCGGATCTCCGGATAACTTCCGAAGCGAAGAGTTAATCTTTGATATCGTCCCCTTTCGCAGCGGCTATCACGCACTGCTGGGATGAACGGCATTCGCTCGATTTAACGCGGTGCCACATTATGCTTATCTCAAGCTCAAGATGCCCAGACCACGTGGCGTCATAATAGTTAATGGAAACACGGAACGCTCCCTCAGTACCGAGGAGCACACCGCTGCCTTAGCAGCAGAAGTACAGAACGACCTTCTCAAGCAGAACCTCAATTCAGCGGCCGAACTCCCGGACGCTGTCAAGAGAGTCTGGACTATTCTGCAATAGGACAGCTCAGCTCGTCGAGAGCTCGATTAGCAATTTGGCCTCCGTCCCAGTCCCGATCAAGTGGCGGCATTCGCACCGCGCGTACATAACTACGCACTCAAAATACCATGGGCATAGACGGAGGCATACCTACCTTGTGATCCACAATACGGCTCGACCGCTCCCGGACACATATACTTTCACTGTTCCCTTTTTCTCCTTTTCAGGTTTCTTTTCCACAGGCCTCCTCTGATAGCCTGACCAGCGGTCCTTTCGAAGGATCAATACACCAAGATGGCAAGAAGCACAGACATACAGGGGAATTTCTAGGTGGTATCTTTAACGATCACTCTACCTGTTTTCAGGACCCACACGCAGCTCTCCCTTGGTTGTGGCATGTTAAATAGCCTGTTGCTTATCGCACTACTTGTATCAATGCGCTTTGACGTATTAATCAAATTATAATGGAAACAGTTTGCGGCCCAAATTTTAGGGCCCCAGCTCATTACCTTTGCTCCCTTTCTGTTTTCCTCCTTCTGTTGATAACCTTATCAGATAGCACCCGTACACTTTGGTACGTTTCACATTTGCCAGGGGCTTCATAGCGCCCCACACTACGGCAACAAAGTCCGAACACTTTTTACAGTATAGTTCGGCACCCCGAATTTAGCACTATATGCATTGGCTGCGAATCATGTCTTTGGTCAATAGTTGGGTTGCCCGGCTCCTATGCTTGCTACCTTACGTTCCGCTATATCGGCTAAGGTAGTAAAGGGAGAACTACTGCGATTGTGCCCTGGTTTACCCGAAGGAGCACCTCAGTAGAGAAAGCTGAAAACTAACTGTCATGATGCGGCGAGAGCCGGTCAGCTCTTCAGAGGTTTCAAATCATTAGAGATTTTTTGCCGCATTATGCGAGGGATCGGTACTTACCCGATCAGGTGCTTTCAGCATCCTAATTCGGATACTAGGGGCTACGCCTAAAAATTTTATTGTCAAACTCCTATGGCTAAGTGAGGGTGTTCAAGCCGCATAGTCTGATTGCCTGGTTCGTTGCGCTAAACACCTCCTTCAAGGACCAAACAATTGGATCAAGAGTGTTTAGATTCCATCCGAACACCCCCGTACTACCTACGTGGGGGCAGAAGCCGACGACTGGCCAACTCTCAGATTTCATACAACACGGCCGCACAGGAGGTAAATTTTTTAAAAACATAACAAACATTATATTACATAACCACTTTGTTTCATCATACAAGGCAGAGACAACATGAATGTATTCATTCAAAGATAATGTCTTGCGCACATTGCGTCGCCACAATGAGAGACCCCTCCAGGACGTCTTCAAAATATCGCTCGGGCGTGCGGTGCTCATTGCCCTCAGGTGGCCCCTCGGTCACAAGCTTGACGGCGTCCATCTTCGCCCACCACACCTTGACACGGGTGAAGGCCATGTGCGCGCCCTCGATGCAGACCAACCGCTTGATGACGTCCAGCCGAGGACAGGCATTCACCAGCCGCTTCACAAGGCCGAAGTAGCTGCCGGGTATAGCTTCGGCAGGCCACAGCCGGATTATCAAATCCTTCATGGCCAGTTTGGCCACCCTATGCAGCTCGACCAGCTATTTCAGCTGATCGCTAAAGGGCACTGGATGTTCTGGCGCAAGATATTGTGACCAGAATAGCTTCTCCGTTGAGCTCCCTTGTTCAGCTCGGAAGAACTCCGCAGCGTCAGATACACTGCGTGGCAGATCCGCAAAAGCCCCTGGAGAACTCCGAATCCGGGTTAGTAAAAGATACTTCTTCTTCACATACTTGCTTTGCATACTAAACGCCTTACCCGCCGCGATCTTCTTGGCCTCCTGGATCTCCTGGAGGGCGCCCTGGGCTTCAACCCGGGCCTCTTCCGTGCTTTGGTGAGCCTTGGCGAGTTCGGTCTCTTGAGCTGAAGCATCGCGCTCCAAGGTCTCGCATTTTTTCACAGCATCCTGGAGCTCTTGTTGGACCTCATTGAGTGGGGCCTCGTGCTTTTTGCGGGAGACTTGCTCCTTAGCAGCCTTCTCCTCGGCCTCGGCCAGTGCCTTCTTAAGGGCCTCAATCTTGGTCGCCGCTCCTACATAGATCAGGGCACTCCAGTCAATATACAACATTTATTCTTACCGAATATACAACAAGTTATTACATACCTTGCTTTTCTTCTAGCTGCTTCCTCACTTGGCCGAGCTCCTCCTCGGCCCGCTCCAGTCTCTGCTTTAGTCCGGAGACTTCGGCAGTGTGTGAGGTCGCGGCCAGCAATGACGCCTGCTTATTCACATAAGACACATTTAGTTAGTTTCCTGTGAAATTTAATTGATCCTCTGTCCGGCTTTTCTTTCCGAACACCGGACAGTGTCTCAGGGGCTACTGTCTATATTGGGACTTTTCTCTTTTGTGTCGCTTACCTCAAAACCTGTCAGCAGGCTACCGCAGGCTTCGGTCAGTCCGTTCTTGACGGACTGAACCCTCTCAATCACCGTACCCATAAGGATACAGTGTTCCTCCACAATGGAAGCGCCTCGTAGCGCTTCCAGAAGATTGTCCGGTGCCCCTGGTTGGACAGAGGTCACCGGCGGGATAGGCACACCTCCTCCTTTCAAAGGAGGCTATACGCCGGACTCCGGAGCCGTATTGGTCTCCGGAACCGTATTCAGATGGGGGCCAAACCGAACTTGGCCCCCATCACCAGTCTCCATGGGGATATGTTCCCCCATGTGTCTGGTGGCCGAGGTTTCACCCTCTGGCGCCACCCTGACGGCCTCCTCAGACTCTCCCTGGCCTGGGAGAGTCCTTCGAGACAGCATCTCGGCGTCGCCCTTGGCCGTGGGAGAGTAAGCGGCCGGTGGTGATTCACTGGCCATCGCCTTTGTATCCAACGAACCTCTTGATGAGGATCGCTGGGAGCTGTCGTGGGCCGGACTGCAATAGCATAATTAACCATGTTAATACAATGAAGAGGAGAGGCCGGATATATGGACATATACGAGTTTTAGTACTTACGATGTGGCCAGGGGCTTGCTTCGGGGGCGTCGCTCGGGGCTGCTGTCGACGTCCCACATGGAGTTATCCGCGAGGGGGGCCTTCCCCCTCTTGGGCGCCTCCGCCTCCAGATTTGTGGAGGCCGCCCTCTTCTTCCTCCCCCCATCAGGGGGAGAGTTGCTTTCCTCCTCCTCCTCGTCGTCATCTTCGGCGGCAGAGGAGTGGGTCTTGTCTTCGGACATCACGTCCGACGCGCCCTTGCGGCGGGGGCCACCCCAGCCCCCCCCCCCCCCCCCCCCCCCCCCCCCCCCCCCCCCCCCCCCCCCCCCCCCCCCCCCCCCCCCCCCCCCCCCCCCCCCCCCCCCCCCCCCCCCCCCCCCCCCCCCCCCCCCCCCCCCCCCCCCCCCCCCCCCCCCCCCCCCCCCCCCCCCCCCCCCCCCCCCCCCCCCCCCCCCCCCCCCCCCCCCCCCCCCCCCCCCCCCCCCCCCCCCCCCCCCCCCCCCCCCCCCCCCCCCCCCCCCCCCCCCCCCCCCCCCCCCCCCCCCCCCCCCCCCCCCCCCCCCCCCCCCCCCCCCCCCCCCCCCCCCCCCCCCCCCCCCCCCCCCCCCCCCCCCCCCCCCCCCCCCCCCCCCCCCCCCCCCCCCCCCCCCCCCCCCCCCCCCCCCCCCCCCCCCCCCCCCCCCCCCCCCCCCCCCCCCCCCCCCCCCCCCCCCCCCCCCCCCCCCCCCCCCCCCCCCCCCCCCCCCCCCCCCCCCCCCCCCCCCCCCCCCCCCCCCCCCCCCCCCCCCCCCCCCCCCCCCCCCCCCCCCCCCCCCCCCCCCCCCCCCCCCCCCCCCCCCCCCCCCCCCCCCCCCCCCCCCCCCCCCCCCCCCCCCCCCCCCCCCCCCCCCCCCCCCCCCCCCCCCCCCCCCCCCCCCCCCCCCCCCCCCCCCCCCCCCCCCCCCCCCCCCCCCCCCCCCCCCCCCCCCCCCCCCTCTTTCGCCAGATACCCGGCCTCCCGAAGCTCGGCGATGTCTTTCTCCTTAACGAAGGAGGTCATCCACTTGCCTTGCCCTCCGGATCCGGACATGGTTGAGTGCTTGCTTGAGGTGGAAAAGATGAGAACTTGGGCGCTGGAGCTCAAGGATGGAAGGGCAGAGGAAGAGAGAAGGCGTGGGTGGAGAAAGGGAATCCTTATCCCCTATTAAAGGCAGTGAATATCGAACGCCTCCTCACTCGCCTTAAAACTCGCCTATTCCCAAGGGTTGTGCAAACGACACGGTTGGATTACCCACGCCCGTATTGATGAGAATCCCGCAATAAGGTGACACGATCTCTGCTTTGACAAGACGTGCCAATGGAAACCGTGTCCCGAAACGTGGAACGACAGACGAAAATGGTTCGAAATAATGACCGGGCAGACATGATGTCATCTTGCAAAAAGTTGTCAGCGGATGGGACTCATGAAATATTATACTCTCTACGGCTGTGTGTGTGGTACCTGTGTTACAGATCCGGACACGTTCGTTTCATTTGAAGACTATCTTGGAGAATTCGGAAAGGGGAACCCGCCTTGCAATGCCGAAGACAATCTGCGCGCCGTACACCTCGTCATTGAAGCCTGGTTCAGGGGCTACTGAGGGAGTCCTGGACTAAGGGGTCCTCGGGCGTTCGGCCTGTTGGACATGGGCCGGACTAATGGGCTGTGAAGATACAAGACCGAAGACTCTCTCCCGTGTCCGGATGGGACTCTCCTTGGCGTGGAAGGCAAGCTTGGCGACCAAATATGAAGATTCCTTTCTTTGTAACTGACTTTGTACAACCCTAGCCCCCTCCGGTGTCTATATAAACCGGAGGGCTTAGTCCGTAAAGATATACAGTCATACATGCTAGACTTCTAGGGTTTTAGCCATTACGATCTCGTGGTAGATCAACTCTTGTAATACTCATATTCATCAAGATCAATCAAGCAGGAAGTAGGGTATTACCTCCATAGAGAGGGCCCGAACCTGGGTAAACATTGTGTCCCCCGTCTCCTGTTACCATTGACCTTAGACGCACAGTTCGGGACCTCCTACCCGAGATCCGCCGGTTTTGACACCAACAGGCACGCCCTCCACCCTTGTGGTCTCTTCGTGTCTCCTTCGAACTACTTTTAATTTTCCTAATTTTTTAAATATTCCAAAACGGAGAAAAATTGCTATTGGAAATGTTTTGAAGTCGGTTTACTTACTGTACCACATACCTATTCCTTTTCGGAGTCTGAAACGTTCTGGAAAGTGTCCCTTATGTACTCCTCCGGTGTTACGGTGTCAATTATATTGGTCTCAACATTTATGGGATTACCTGAGATATAGTGTTTTATTCTTTGACCGTTTACCACCTTCGTATTTGTGCCTTCGGCGTTGTTGATTTTGATGGCACCGGAACGATAGACCTCCTCGATAATGTAAGGACCTTCCCATTTAGAGAGAAGATTTCCTGCAAAAAATCTTAAACGAGAGTTGTATAGCAAAACATGATCACCTACATTAAACTCATGCTTTTGTATCCTCTTGTCATGCCATATTTTAACTTTTTCTTTAAACAACTTGGCATTCTCATAGGCTTGGGTTCTCCATTCATCAAGTGAGCTAATGTCGAATAACCTCTTCTCACCAGCAAGTTTGAAATCATAGTTGAGCTCTTTGATTGCCCAATAAGCTTTATGTTCTAGTTCGAGAGGTAAGTGACATGCTTTTCCATAAACCATTTTATATGGAGACATACCCATAGGATTCTTATAAGCAGTTCTATAAGCCCATAATGCATCATCAAGTTTCTTAGACCAATTCTTTCTAGATCTATTAACTGTCTTTTGCAAAATCAATTTAATCTCTCTATTGCTCAATTCTACTTGACCACTAGACTGAGGATGATATGGAGATGCAATTCTATGGTTAACATCATATTTAGCAAGCATTTTACGGAAAGAACCATGAATAAAATGCGAACCACCATCAGTCATTAAATATCTAGGGACTCCAAACCTCGGAAAAATAACTTCTTTAAGCATTTTAATAGAAGTGTTATGATCAACACTACTAGTTGGGATAGCTTCTACCCACTTAGTGAAGTAGTCAACAGCAACTAAAATATGTGTATACCCATTAGAGGAAGGAAAAGGTCCCATATAATCAAAGCCCCAAACATCAAATGGTTCAATAACAAGTGAATAATTCATAGGCATTTCCTGACGTCTACTAATATTACCAATTCTTTGACATTCATCACATGACACGACAAACTTACGAGCATCCTTGAAGAGAGTAGGCCAATAAAACCAAGATTGTAATACCTTGTGTGCAATTCTATCACCAACATGGTGTCCTCCGTAGGCTTCGAAGTGACACTTGCGTAGGATCTGTTCCTGTTCATGCTCAGGTACGCAACGTCTAATAACACCATCTACTCCTTCTTTATAAAGGTGTGGGTCATCCCAGAAGTAATGTCTTAAATCATAGAAAAACTTTTTCTTTTGCTGGTATGTGAAACTAGGTGGTATAACTTTAGCAATAATGAAATTAGCATAATTAGCATACCATGGAGCATTATGACAAGCATTTATGATAGCTAATTGTTCATCAGGAAAACTATCATCAATAGGTATTGGGTCATCAAGAATATTTTCTAACCTAGAAAAGTTGTGTGCAGGGTTCTCAGCCCCCTTTCTATCAATAATATGCAAATCAAATTCTTGTAGCAAGAGAAACCATCTGATAAGTCTAGGTTTAGCATCTTTCTTTTCCATAAGGTATTTAATAGCAGCATGACAGTGTGAACAGTTACTTTGGAATCAACAATATAAGATCTGAACTTATCACAAGCAAATACAACTGCTAAAAATTCTTTTTCAGTAGTAGCATAATTTCTTTGGGCACTGTCTAGAGTTTTACTAGCATAATGAATAACATTTAATTTCTTATCAACTCTTTGTCCTAAGACAGCCCCTACAGCATAATCACTAGCATCACACATGATTTCAAAGGGTAAGTTCCAATCAGGAGGTTGAACAATAGTTGCAGAAATCAAGGCTTTCTTAAGTATTTCAAAGGCTTCTACACAATCATCATCAAAACTAAATGGAACATCTTTTTGCAAAACATTATTAAGTGGCCTAGAAATTTTAGAGAATTCTTTAATAAACCTCCTATAGAAACCGGCATGACCAATGAAACTTCTTATACCTTTGATATCTTTAGGACACGACATTTTTTCAATAGCATTAACTTTGGCTTTATCAACTTCAATACCTCTTTCAGAAACTTTATGCCCCAAGACAATACCTTCATTAACCATAAAGTGGTACTTCTCCCAATTCAAGACAAGATTAGTTTCTTCATATCTCTGCAAAACTCGATCAAGGTTGCTTAAGCAATCATTAAAAGAAGTTCCATAAACGGAGAAATCATCCATGAAAACCTCAACAATCTTTTCACAAAAGTTAAAGAATATAGCAGTCATACATCTTTGAAAGGTAGAAGGTGCATTGCATAAACCAAAAGGCATACGTCTATAAGCAAAGGTACCGAAAGGGCAAGTAAAAGTAGTCTTTTCTTGATCCTCTTGTGATACAGGTATTTGAGAAAAACCAGAATAGCCATATAGAAAGCAAAAGTGTGTATGTTTGGATAGTCTTTCTAGCATTTGATCAATAAAAGGTAGAGGGTAATGATCTTTCCTAGTAGCTTTGTTTAATTTGTGAAAAAAAATTACCATTCTATAACCTGTAACTATTCTTTGTGGGATCAATTCATTCTTATCATTAGGTACAACAGTAATACCTACCTTCTTAGGGACACAATGAACGAGACTTACCCATCTACTATCAGCAATAGGATAAATTATACCCGCTTCCAGAAGCTTTAGTATTTCATTTCTTACCACTTCCTTCATCTTAGGATTTAACCGTCGTTGGTGATCAACAACCGGTTTAGCATCAGGCTCCATATTAATTTTGTGCTGGCATAGAGTAGGACTAATGCCCTTAAGATCATCAAGAGTATATCCAATAGTGGCACGGTGCTTCTTCAGAGTTTTCAATAACTTCTTCTCTTCATGCTCTGAAAGGTTAGAACTAATAATAACAGGATATATCTTCTTTTCATCAAGATAAGCATATTTCAGAGTATCAGGTAACTGCTTAAGATCAAACACTGGATCACTCTTGGGTGGTAGAGGATCTCCAAGAGTCTCAACAGACAAATTGTGTTTCAAAACATGCATCTGTTTAAAGAATATCTCATCTAGTTCCCTTCTTTCATTCATAAACATATCATTTTCATGGTCTAGCAAATATTGTTCTAATGGATCGGTAGGAGGCACAGCAATAGAGGCAAGACCAATAATTTCATCCTTACTAGGCAATTATTTATCATGGGGTTGTCTACGAAATTTGGAGAAATTAAACTCATGAGACACATCCCCAAAACTTACACTAACAATTTCTTTCTCGCAATCTATCTTAGCATTGATAGTGTTCAAGAAAGGTCTACCAAATATAATGGGACAAAAATCATCTTGTGGGGAACCAAGAACAAGAAGATCAGTAGGGTATTTTATTTTCTCACACAAGACTTCAACATCTCTAACAATCCCAATTGGTGATATAGTATCTCTATTAGCAAGCTTAATAGTAACATCAATATCTTCTATCTCAGCGGGTGCAATGTCATTCATAATTTCTTGATATAAAGTAAAAGGAATTGCACTCACACTAGCACCCACATCACATAAGCCATGATAACAATGATCTCCTATTTTAACAGAAACAACAGGCATGCAACAATATTATCGACCAAGAGATCTTTAACCATAGCAATACTAGGTTCAACTTTAATTTGTTCAGGGGGTGTAGGTGTTCTAGTATAACTCTTACGAACCACAGCTGAAGCTTTAGCATGATCCTTTATCCTAACAGGAAAAGGTGGTTTCTCAATGTAAGCAGTAGGAATAACAGGATCAACATTATAAGTAATAGTTTCTTCTTCAACTTTAATAGGTTCAACT
Organism: Thinopyrum obtusiflorum; assembly: GCA_036873465.1. Lineage (NCBI taxonomy): Eukaryota > Viridiplantae > Streptophyta > Magnoliopsida > Poales > Poaceae > Thinopyrum > Thinopyrum obtusiflorum. The sequence continues at coordinate 42,368 of JAAAWM010011538.1, forward strand.
ACTTTCACTTCAATGGGGGGATGATATTTAAACCACTTCTCCTTAGGGAGATCAACGCGAGTAGCAAATGATTCACAGAAAGAAGCTACTATCTCAGAGTCAATTCCATATTTAGTGCTAAATTCACGAAAAGCATCGGTATCCATAAAAGATTTAACACAATCAAACTTAAGGTTTATACCTGACTCATTACCTTCGTCGAGTTCCCAATCTTCAGAGTTGCATTTAATTCATTCCAATAAATCCCATTTGAATTCAATAGTCTTCTTCATAAAAGAACCAGTACAAGAAGTATCGAGCATGGATTGATCATTACGAGAAAGCCGAGCATAAAAATTATGAATAATAATTTCTCTTGAGAGCTCATGATTGGGGCATGAATATAACGTTGACTTAAGCCTCTGTAGGTGCAACAAACCTCGATGTATGTTGCCCAGACTGTACACAGGCATGGAGGCAAGGTTGCAGCGGCAAGACAAGACCAAGCTAAGGAGATAGCTCTTTGAGGAATCAAAGGGCGGATCAAGAAGACCAAGACAAGATAGAAAAGCAAGGTATCACTAAGGAAAAACCTCTCTTGCCGGGTAGGTGAGCCCAGCCAGGTCAAGGCCACATCGAAGATAAGTCTTAAGACTTCCCCGGCAGGCTTGCCGGGGACACCAAGGGCGGATCACCCCGCCAAGGCACCACCACTCCACCGCACAGCGACTCAAGTCACTTATCAGTGCGTTGTCGAGCCCCCAAGTGATTAAGTGGCTGTCATCTAGCACGTGGCAGCCATTTGGGGAGAATATTTACCCTGCATGACACCCATCCAAAGGCGTGTCAGGAAGACAGGAAGAGAGACGGCTAAATGTGGCATGGCAAGGCTTGCCGGGCTACATCCACGACGTGACACTAAGCGGTGCATTTAATGCACCTTTTCCTGTCTACAGAGTTAGGTATGATAGAACTGTTTGCTATCTAATCGGTGTGTAATGACTGGTTTGCCACTATGGTAACTCCTTAGCCTTTAAAAGGAGGGCCATGGCAACCTAAAATAGGATTCGGACCCTTGTACAGCCCTATGCGCGTAGCTGCTCTCCCCGAGGCGACCTTGCCGGGCTTGAGCGCTGCATGTTCGTCACGGTCCTCCATCCAATCCACCAAAGCAGGAGTAGGGTTTTACGCTTCGTAGCGGCCCGAACCTGGGTAAAAACTACCGCGTCACCATTGTCGTGCTGCCCCTACGGTCTCCGCTATTTGTGCAACGTGCCCCCCCTTGCCGAACCACAAGGGGCCAATGGCCCCATAGGTGATCGTGTTCTACCATGACATCTTTGGCGTGCCAGGTAGGGGGAGGCGCTTTTGCGTGAACCCGAGGTTGTAAGCAGCGCGTCAATCTTCATCATCGTCTTCTTCATCGACGGCTTCATCGTCCATGGCGCCCAAGAAAAAGTTCGGTGCTACAGCTCACCCGTCCACCTCGAAGTCCCCCTCGCATGCAGCCACTGATGCCGTGGGGGCTACGGTGGCGCATGGGGACGTGAACGCCGTGGGGAACGTGACCGGCGCAGGCGGCGCCATCACCGTTCCCCCTGCGGCAGAAGCGGGAGCAGGGGGCATCGGGGGAGGACAGCATCAACAGCACCCTAGCGTCCATGCTCCACAGGATGCGGCAGGGGGGAACATCCAATCTCCACCTCTCCACTTCACTGAAGGACGCAGCTGCAGTGATGGTGCTCGCTCTGGTGCGAATCGCACCCCTCTTGTTGCCCCAGCTGCGGGTGCAACTACGGTACGCGCGCCTTCCCCATGGCAAGTTAACCAAGACAATGTGCCGAATGGGGTCGTCAATCCCCAAGCGCATCCTTCTCGTCGCCACACCATCCCGGCGACTGGCTCATGGTGACAAGAACACGGCGCTGCCACTACCGGTACCACCAGAAGTCAGGCGACGTTGCGATCTGCGTCGTCGTCCATGCCAAGCACCGCTTCGAAAGCGATGGCGCGAGCCTAGCTCCTGTTGAGATTCCCACCAGCGGCCAATCAAATGGATGAGTGGAGAGCCACCATTCAGAGCCTGATTGGTTTCGCTGACGCGGGGGGATCACAGCGGGCAGGCCCGCCACGGCCTCCACAGGCAGCGACAACGGCCCGAGCCGCTGGCCGTACCGAAGGGGCCACTCCTATGGTGCAGTCCCCTCCACGGCAGCCAGCGCAGGGGCCGCAGCCAGGGCCACATGACCAAGAACCCGACGAGGTGTTGATGTCTTCGTATGATCCTCGAGCCCGTCGAGACCAGCGGCAGGTCCTAGAAGATAGGCGAAGGGAAGACTCGGGCGTCACCAGAGAACGACGCCGCAAAACCCGCGGCCAGTCTGATAGGCGCAATGGCCCCGACGTCGACGAGCCCGTGCCCGGTGGAGACGGATACCTGCCTTTCGAGGTTGGGTGCCCCACCTTCACTCGTGAGCTACGGCAAGTCCGTTGGCCATCTGCCCGTATGTTCAAGCCGGATATACCAGAAAAGTATGATAGAAGATTGAACCAGGCAGAGTTCTTGAGCATTTACACCATCGCCATTCAAGCCGCCGGAGGAAAAGATGAAAAGGTATTCGCCAACTACTTCCCTTTGGCACTCCAGCCCAACATGAGGTCATGGCTGATGCACTTGCCGAAGAACTCCATCTCGACCTGGGGCGACCAGTGCAATGAGTTTGTTGGCGCCTTCACGGGCGGCCATCAAGAACCAGGGCGGCCCAGCGACTTGCAACTCCTCCCACAAAAGGAAGGAGAGAGTTTACGGAAGTATATGCAGAGATTCAGCCGGGTGGATAGGAACATCCCAGACATCCACCCGGCAGCTATGATTGCTGCGTTCCAGTCCAACGTACGCAACCGCATGATATGTTCCAAGATGAACATCCAGTTGCCCAAGACTGTGAATGAGCTGTGCACCTTGGCAGATAAGTGTGCCCGGACAGAGGAGGGGAGGCGGCTCCCTGGAGAAGAAGATGGCATTGCTGTTGACTCAGAAGACGACGTCGATGCCACCAATTAGAACAAGAAGAACAAGAAATGCAACAAGAAGCGCAAAGAGAAGACAATACTGGCTGTCGAGGGATTTGGCGTTCCTAGTACCATCAAGAAGGCCAAGACCGAAGCTCCCAGCAAGGAAGTTACCACGTGTAGTGACTGTCGGGAAGCTATGGCGGCCGAGAAGACTGGGAAGGCTGACGGGTCGTACTGCAAGATCCATCGGACCAAAGGCCATGATCTCCAAGAGTGTCATCAAGTTGAGCAACTCGTCAAGAAACAGAAAGCTGAGTACGAGAAGCGTGACAAGGAAAGAGACCAAGATAGCGTTGGCGGGAAGGGCCGAGGTGGCAGAGGAGGCCGCCCCGGCAAGGTCCCTCAGCAGCAAGGGAAACCTGCTAGAGGCCATGAGAAGAAAGAATGCGATGACAAGAGTGATGAAGGGGATGAAGAGGAAACCGGCGAGCAGGAGTTTCAGAAGGCCACTGACGCCTTGTGCATTGATAGAGGCGCATCCTTGCACTCCTCTCACTGCTAGCTTAAACAGTGGGCGCGTGAGGTCAATGCTGTGGAGCCAGCGGCAGATTCTCAGAAACCACTCAAGTGGTCCCGCATGCCCATCATCTTTGATGAAGAGGATCACCCTGACCGCACCACCGCGGGAGGGTGCTTGCCATTGTTGGTTTCACCAACGATCCCCAACCTCAAAGTCACAAAGATGTTGGTTAACGGCGGGGCTGGGTTGAATCTGATTTCTCCCAAGGTCATCAGCAAGCTGCAGATAACAGAAGAAAAGCTCAAGGTTACTGACACCTTTCAAGGGATCAACCCCGGCAGGAGTCGTCCAAAGGGGAAGATCACGCTACTGGTGACATTTAGAGGAGAATTGAACTACCGAACTGAGAAGATTGTGTTCGACGTGGTCGAGCTTCCATTGCAATACAATGGGATACTTGGATGACCTGCCCTGGCGAAGTTTATTGTGGCATCCCACTATACCTACAACACTTTGAAGATGCCAGTGTCGGATTCGGGGTTCCGCAGACCCTTGAGAGGTTTGAACTCTAGGGTGCATGCGAAGAACTCTTTGTTCCCTACCTGCCTGCTCAACGACCCCACAGCCTAGCTCGACGAACCCAAGGGACAAGAGACACAACAGTTTATCCTGGTTCGGGCCACCTTGCGGTGTAATACCCTACTCCAGCTTTGTGGTGGATTGCCTCGAGGGGCTGAGGATGAACTAGTATAGTGGAGGAACAGCCTCAGGAGGTGAGGTGTTCTTAAGCTCAATGAGCTGGTGAGGTGGTTCGGGTGGAATCGATCCGTCCCCCCTATGGTGGTGGCTAAGTCCTATATATAGTGGCCTTGGTCCTCTTCCCAAATGTAGAAGGAAAGGGATCCTACAATGGCCAAATTTGAAGGGAAACAACTAGTACAAGCTATCCTGACAAAAGTGGTCTTCGCCTGCAAAAGGTTCTGGCGGTGACGCTGCGGTGGGCTCCGTGATGACCTTCGTCCTGCCGTCCTGGCGGTCTTGGTCTTGTTGCACCGATATGGAAACCTTTGCTTGATTCCTAGGGACTCCGCGCCTACGCTTTCCTCCTTAGCACCAAAGAGGAAACTTGCACACTATGCCCGCTGGCGCCCGCATGGCCTTGGTCGTCATGGCTCACGTCATATGAACCTCGCGAGGTGCACCTTGCATAGATATCACCGCTCCTCGGGAACTAGCCTAGTGAGGCCGCCCCCAGGGAGGTCTTGGTGTCATCCGCCTCGCAAGGCTTGGCCCCTCACGAGGGTCTTGGGCGGTTGTTGCTAATGCTGGGCCGTACCGGGCCGTTGACGGAGCCACGCCGTGGGCTGGTCATTTTGAAAATAGCATATCTTTTTGACTATGCATCATATGAAGATGTGCTATGCATGAATGTTGATCAGCATGATGTTAACTGGCTGGTAGTTCCATTTTCGACCATGAATAAAACTTCCAACATGATGTTATCCCTGTTTGAAAAGGCCGTGTTAATATAAATGCTCTGCCTCTGAAAGTTGCAGTTTCTTATCTGAAACTGAACTTGTAGTTTCTTATTTGAAACTGAAATTTGCAGTTTCTTCTCTAAGAATCACATTGTCTGCACTTTTATACTCCTATGAAACTACATTTTTTTAAGTGCTAAAAACAGATCTCTAGAATTCATAAAATACTTCATATGCTCAATACTGCAAATCTGAAATTCAAAAGACATTCATATCTGAAAGTACTCTCAAAATACACAACACAAAACACAATTCACAACCTGCAAATACTGACAACTCTAAGATCCTCCTGACAATTCACAACCTGCTCGACTATTGGGCTGGGGGGCAGTCCCTTCCTATTCCTCGGCGGCAGACAGCCGCCCTGTGAGACGATGTGAACGGCGAGGGAGAGGATGGCAGGGAAGCGTCGTCGGGCCAACTGCTTTTCTCCTCTTGCAGTTGGGTTCGGTCGACGAAGACTCCACCGGCTCGCTCTGGCACGGCACCCTCACAAACGGCACCCTATAGATGCTCGATCCTTCAATCTCTGGTGGATGCTCCATCTGGGATCGATACTCCCACCACCGCTGCCTCGCGATCGGATTCGGTGAATCTGTTTGCTCCATGGCCCAGAGGAGCAGCTCTATGTACTCCGGCGCGACTCCCTTCGGGAGTATCACCGCCTTTTTGCTCTGTTGCAGATATTTGGCCATGGATGTCGCTGTCGCCGCTAGTTGGTCCTTGTTGTCAAATGAAGACTATATCTCCAACATCCTAGCTAGCTTCACAGGGTCGCCGTCTGCGATCCTCACGTATCAGTTGTACACCTCCATCGATCTACTTCTCCACAACACCTTCACTCATCGGCGGTGGTTTTCGAATGGAAGAGGAGAGGAGCGGCGCTGGTTTTGGATTAGAACGGGAGAGGAGCGGCGCTGGTTTTGGATTAGAACGGGAGAGGAGCAGCACTGGATTTAGATTGGAACATGAGAGGAGCGGCGGTGGTTTAAGAGGAGAGGAGCGACGCTGGTCTTGGAAGTATTTTTTTGTTTTGCGTATTTTGGGTCAAAGTTTGACCACGTACTGTATTTGGCAAGCAAAATGTGAATGCATGTCACCAAAAATTGTATCGTTTGGTTCGTATGGTTCGTATCTGAATGTACTTTCAAGTTATATTATTTTTGCAACGTATAACATATATTTTATTTGTGAAAATCATGGTCAATTATGACCCAGAATAAAAGGGAGACTAGTTAATATGGGGTCGCTTTCTTAATTGAAGGGTAGATTGATTTTGATTTTAATCCAGTCACAGTACGCCGGCCCTCTCATCCAATCCTAAATCGCTGCCGCACGCTCCTCTCCCTCTTCTCCATTGCAAAACCACCTCCTCTCCTGTCCATCATCTCCATTCCAAAACCGCCGTCTCACCTCTCCCTCTTCTCCATTGCAAAACCACCCCCTCTCCTCTCCATCTTCTCCATTGCAAAACCACCGTCTCGCCTCTCCCTCTTCTCTATTGCAAGATCACCGTCTCTCCTCCCATCTTCCTAAGCTAGCACCGGACCTCTCAGAAGGACATCTATGGAGAGGATGCAGCAGCGAATCGGAAGATCGCCGGCGACGACCACGCAAAGTTAGCCAGGTTGAAGGAGATCCTTACTTGGTTTGACAATGAGTTGGAGATTTTGAGGACGACGAAGGCCATGTGGCAATGTATGCGAAAGAGCGAGACGGCGGCGATGAGGGCGGCAATGTACTCCTCGGCGGCAGTCACGTCGCAGTCCTTCGAGTTCATCGAGTATCTCCTCTGGGTGATGGAGCAGACAGATTCGCCCGAGGCAAAAGTCAAGCGGAGGTGGTGGGCGTACAGGTCGAAGGTCGAGCATCCAGAGGATAACGAATCGATCGACTATGGTGTGCCGTTCGTGAGGGTGCAGAGCCAGCCGGAGCCACATGAGTATTCGTTCTCCCACCACAAGAGGAGGCCGGATGGCGCGATGTCACTTCCCCGCCGTTCTCCATGGTTCCCTTGACGCTCGCCTGGTTTCAACGGCGGCGGTAGGGTTTAAGGTAAGCTTCGCACTAACCTAATCTTCCATCTGCTCATGCTTACAATCAGTGTGACAACTAATGGAAATCATGCTTGTAATCAGTCTCCGAGTACTACGCCAATCACCCGAAAATAGCTCTGGACCTTTGGGTCAAAGTTGTGACACTGTGTACAAATAAAGAAAAATAGATTGGTGCTTCTTTCAGAAAAGAGTACTCCCTAGAAAACTGCCAATATAAGCTACTAGTATTTGGTTAGGATTTGCTGCCGAGAAAGATCCGTCCACAGAGAGCGCCACACATCCCACTGATGGTGGAGCATGGTTGGTGTCGGTAATTTTTACTTGGCACACCTCGCACTCTGCATATATGCCGGTTCCATCCGTACATTTGTGCAGTTCCACCAAAATGCAGCTGAATAACCCTGTTTGCACAAATAATGAAAAAGTGTGATTACATTATAGTGGCACTACTTGATGAAACATATACACTAATAAATAGAAGAAAATATTGCGATAGTATCATAGTATGCCATGCTGCGAGGGCGAGATGGGCCCTGCGACGCCTCATACGGTAGGCCTCATACTGGAAGTCGACCCAAGTCTCCCCGATACACCTTCTGCCATGATGAACATCAGTGTACAGCGGTAGTACAAGGAGGGGCCTTGAGACATTCCAATCTCTATTTTTGTGCAGATCAACTAAAATTAAGCACCCCAGTTTGTAGAAACGCTTAAACATTAACAATGGGACTAGTTGATGAAACATATACTAACAAAGAGAAGCACTTTCTTTATCTACATTGGAAATGAAATGATAGAGAGGACACTCACTCTATTTTAACTGTATTATTACTTCATTTTATCAGTGGCACTAGGGTCGAGCAAGTGGCAAATGAGGTGTACCGTGCGTCGCAAGGATGGAGGCCGGGGGTGCTTAGACTGGGATGTTGAAGCTGGCTCTTTCAGTCCCTATCTTCCCCCCTGATGTTTCTGTGGTAGCATTTGGGTTGTAATCCAAACTTGGTCGAGCTGGTGCTACGTCCCCCTACCTGCCTAGCTTATGTGGCGAACTTGTCTCCTGCTAGTACTCAGTCTGTTCTAGTAGTAGTTGCATAACTGCCCATTTACACTGAGATGTTGTCGGATAATGGTTCTCTATGGTTGGGTTTCTTTAATGAAATCGGAGGAAACCCCCTCTTTCGATATATAAAAAAAATCAGTGGCACTAGCGGTGCCAAAACATTGCCTCAAATTAATAGTGCCACTAGATTAAGGTGCAAAATAATAACATTACTGCTTTATCATGGCAGTGCCAAAACAGTAGCACAAGAGCAGACTCAACATGCAGGATCTTTGGCAAACGGTCAGACCAAAAAGGAACATTCCTCGTGATGGGAACTGTTGTTGTCAAAACCGGCGGATCTCGGGTAGGGGGTCCCGAACTGTACGTCTAAGGTCGATGGTAACAGGAGATAGGGGACACGATGTTTACCCAGGTTCGGGCCCTCTCTATGGAGGTAATACCCTACTTCCTGCTTGATTGATCTTGATGAATATGAGTATTACAAGAGTTGATCTACCACGAGATCGTAATGGCTAAAACCCTAGAAGTCTAGCCTGTATGAGTATGATGATTGTCCCTATGGACTAAACCCTCCGGTTTATATAGACACCGGAGGGGACTAGGGTTGTACAAAGTCAGTTACAGAGAAAGGAATCTTCATATCCGGACGCCAAGCTTGCCTTCCACACCAAGGAGAGTCCCATCCGGACACGGGTGAGAGTCTTCGGTCTTGTATCTTCACAGCCCATCAGTCCGGCCCATGTCAAACAGGCCGGACGCCCGAGGACCCCTTAGTCCAGGACTCCCTCAGTAGCCCCTGAACCAGGCTTCAATGTCGAGGTGTCCGGCGCGCAGTTTATCTTCGGCATTGCAAGGCGGGTTCCTCCTCCGAATACTCCAAAACAACTTTTGAACACAAAGGACATGTCCGGCTCTGCAAAACAAGTACCACACAACCGCAGAGAGCATAATATTTCACTAGTCCATTCTACTGACAACTTTCTGTAGCGTGATGCCATGTCACTGCCCGGTCATTATTTCGAACCATTTTTCGGCCTGCCGCTCCACGTTTTGAGATGCAGTTCCATTGGCACGTCTTGTCAAAGCGGAGATCGTGTCCCCTGATTGCGGGATTCTCATTAATACGGGCGTGGGTAACCCAACTGTCCCGTCGGCATGATTCCTTGGGAATAGGCAAGTTTTAAGGCCCATGTGGAGGCGTTTGATATTCACCGCCTTTATAAAGGGGCACAGACATGTCTTTCTCCTCTACGCCGGCCTCTTCTTCAACCCTTCCAACTTCGAGTTCCAGTACCCAGGTTTTAATTGCTACGAGCTTCTCAGTCATGTCTGGATCCACCCTTCAAGGCCGGTGGGTGGCCTCTTCTGTCACAGAGGAGGATATTGCAAAGCTCCGAGCGGCTAGATACTGACCACGGAAATCCCCCACAGGCTCCCTGCTGGAGGGCAGGTTATCCCTACCCCCAGATCCGGCGAGAGGGTCGTATTCATCTCCCACTTCCTCCGGGGGCTGGGGTTCGCTCTCCATCCCTTTGTCCGTGGGCTCATGTTCTATTATGGGCTATATTTTCACGATCTGGCCCCGAACTCTTTCCTTCTCATCTCGGCGTTCATCGTCATGTGCGAGGCCTTTCTCCATATCCCCCCACACTTCAGCTTATGGCTCAAGACCTTTAATGTGAAGCCGAAGGTGATCGAAGGGAAGCAAGCGGAGTGTGGAGGTGCCATGGTGAGCAAGCTTACCAATGCTCTTTGGCTAAAAGGCTCTTTCACGGAATCCTCCAACTTATGGCAGCGGGAGTGGTTTTACATCACTGAGCCCCATGGTACCAAGTGGGCAGCTACACCAGCGTTCCGATCTGGCCCTCCAATAAAGCTCACATCATGGGTCAATAAGGGGTTGGAGTGGGGGTCAATTGATGAAGTGCAGACACTACAGAGCCGCATCCGGAATCTCCTTGAGAAGGACACCGAGCTTATCAATGTAATCCAGGTAATGTTAGTCCGTCAGGCCCTGCCGTGCCAGCGACGGCCTCTCCAAATGTGGGAGTTTAATCCGGAAGGACCACGGACCCTTCAGCATTTCTTCGGCACGACGCACAGAGGAATGTGGAAGTTATTTTTCGGGACACAAAAACTGTGGCCGGACACCACCGAGGACATCGGCCTTGACTGCAACCATCCGGATACCTCGGTAAGCACTCGACTCCCGAACACAGCTTAGTTAAATATCCCGTAGTAAGATACTGAGAAAACCATCTTCTTCCCCCCCCCCCCCCCCCCCCCCCCCCCCCCCCCCCCCCCCCCCCCCCCCCCCCCCCCCCCCCCCCCCCCCCCCCCCCCCCCCCCCCCCCCCCCCCCCCCCCCCCCCCCCCCCCCCCCCCCCCCCCCCCCCCCCCCCCCCCCCCCCCCCCCCCCCCCCCCCCCCCCCCCCCCCCCCCCCCCCCCCCCCCCCCCCCCCCCCCCCCCCCCCCCCCCCCCCCCCCCCCCCCCCCCCCCCCCCCCCCCCCCCCCCCCCCCCCCCCCCCCCCCCCCCCCCCCCCCCCCCCCCCCCCCCCCCCCCCCCCCCCCCCCCCCCCCCCCCCCCCCCCCCCCCCCCCCCCCCCCCCCCCCCCCCTATGAAAAACTGTAAAATCTCACCGAGCAACCTGGAAATCTGATACCACTTAATAGAGGCGAGGGTGTCCCATTGTTTCGATGAGATAGCTATCATTTTCTATGGGAGTCGGCTTTGACGATCCGACTACGAACGTGCGAGACGTCGCACCTTAGCAATCGCTAAACCAACTTCTGAGGGGTTATTGACCACGCCAGAGCATGATCAACCTGACCACAAGGGTCTATTTCCTGTGAGCAAATGAAGAACAAGTAAGAAACTGAGATTGCAATCTGGATATTGCGAATATAAGAGGAAAGCTTTATTGATGAAAGTGGGGTTCTGTGACGCCTTGGTCTGGTCGTTGAACACAAACGAAGTACGCGAAGTGGCAGCTATGGCGAGCTTTTAATCTAAACAAAACCCAAAGTCTAAACGATGCCCTAAGGGCTGTATATATGGAGGAAGAGGGGGGAATTTCGTGGCCCTTGGAGGAGGGGTCCGAATCCAACCCTAACTCTTGTTTCCCCACACATACGGACTCTAAAAACAGCCTATATTCAAGTATTTCGAAATTACATGGGACTGGCCCAATAATAAGGTGATGCAGCACCTAGAATAGCCTCTGGATGAAATTTATGAAGTGGCATCTTGTATATTTCGTCCAAGGCTTCATGCACCCCCCCCCCCCCCCCCCCCCCCCCCCCCCCCCCCCCCCCCCCCCCCCCCCCCCCCCCCCCCCCCCCCCCCCCCCCCCCCCCCCCCCCCCCCCCCCCCCCCCCCCCCCCCCCCCCCCCCCCCCCCCCCCCCCCCCCCCCCCCCCCCCCCCCCCCCCCCCCCCCCCCCCCCCCCCCCCCCCCCCCCCCCCCCCCCCCCCCCCCCCCCCCCCCCCCCCCCCCCCCCCCCCCCCCCCCCCCCCCCCCCCCCCCCCCCCCCCCCCCCCCCCCCCCCCCCCCCCCCCCCCCCCCCCCCCCCCCCCCCCCCCCCCCCCCCCCCCCCCCCCCCCCCCCCCCCCCCCCCCCCCCCCCCCCCCCCCCCCCCCCCCCCCCCCCCCCCCCCCCCCCCCCCCCCCCCCCCCCCCCCCCCCCCCCCCCCCCCCCCCCCCCCCCCCCCCCCCCCCCCCCCCCCCCCCCCCCCCACGGCAGGACAGAGGTCACCACGGAGCCCACGGCAGCGTCACCACCAGAGCCTTTGGCAGGCGAAGACCACCTTTTGTCAGGATAGCTTGTACTAGTTGTCCCCCTTCAAACTTGGCCGTTATGGGATCCCTTCCCGCCTAATATTTAAGAGGACCCGGGCCTCTATAAATAGGACTAGCCATCACCATAGAGAGGGGATCGGAGGACGGATCATTCAGACCACCCACACACTCACCAGCTCACCGAGCTCAAGAACACCTCTCCTTAGGAGGCTGTTCATACCTTGTACTTGTTCATCCTCAGCCTACGAGGCAATCCACCACACCACACTGGAGTAGGGTATTACACCACAATGGTGGCCCGAACCAGTATAAACCCTCGTGCCTCATGTTTTTTGGGTTCGTCGAGCTAGGAATTGAGATCGTTGTGCGAGTGAGCTAGGAAGAGAGTGTTCTTCGTGCGCACCCCAGAGTTCGAACCTCAAGGGTTTGCCGGAACCCACGATCCGACAAACCCACCTCTATGGTCAGGAGGCGAGGAAGGTTTTCATACAACACCCATGGTTCAATATTGAAGTGTTCCTGAAGATGACGAAGGACGGACGGTCAATCATCCACAGGCACTGGCCTAAAGTTGCAAAGACCTTCAACATGAATGAAGGCTCAATATTCGCCTTTCGCTTCAGCAGTTTTCCAGATGAGATGCATCTGTCTATATATCATCTATGATGCTAATTTCGAAAGGTTCTACACGTTGCATGTGAAACTTGGTGCTGGTGCAGTTGTGTAATGGGGTAGCTGAGTGCTGAAGCTATATCATGTTGTACTCTAATGTATTTCAATTATGAAATTTTGCCTCCTTAATATGGAAATGAAATATATTATGTGCTTAATATGAATGTCAATTAGATTAATGAATGGATTATTAATAATAGGGCAATTAGCCTGCTAATGGCGAATTAGCCTGCTAATTGTGTTTTGCTATTGCAAACGGTTGTTGACAAAATACCGTGGACGATGACCTCAGGCAACGCACACAGTTTCTAGGAATAAACCGTGTTGGATCAATGAACAATCACACACGACTTTATCTTGAAAACTGTTTGCGTTAGGCCACCTTGCGCAAATGTTTACCAGATAAAAACTGTGTGTGATGGACAGCCTTTGCCACACAGTTTCTTCTATGGACCATGTGTGATACATTCAATAACGCAAATGATTTAACGGGAAAAATTGTGTGTGATGTACCTGTGAACGGAAATGTTTTCCTTTGAGCGACTGTGTGGGATGTACATATGAACGGAAACATTTAGCAGGGACTGACTGTGTGGGATGTACTTGCCATCGAAAACAATTTCGCCGTATAATTGTATTTTTTTAGCTCTACTGTACGTATTTCCGTATTTGAGCGCTCGCCGGTTGCACACGACCTCGTTTTGCCGAGCGTGTGTGCCAGGAGGGCATATCCCTGACGGTTTTTGGGTCATGTGGGAAGGACCCCCCTATTGCCCACACTCACTAGGCGATGGTTCCAAATGCCATCGCGGAAAGGGGTTAAAAACTGTTTGTATAGGACCGACGCGTACCAGTGCCACTGTGGATAGTCTAATGCATAGTATCATATAGTAGTATCATATGTAGTACTTTATTTATTGTCATGCATGACACATAGTATGTAGCATAGCATTTATTATGATACGATTTCATGACATGATACTTAACCCTCTCTTTCTTCATTTAATTCTATGACAGCTCATCAAAATTGCCTACTTGGCATTCATGATACTAGCTATGATACCCCCTTACTAACAGCCTAGCAAAGAAGGTGTACAGATCATTTGTGCGTCGCTTTGTGAGTTTTCATCCATTTGTTCGAGAAGCGGGGAGAAGTTTCAAACATTTCGGCCGCGAGGTGCGGCCACTGGCGTAGGCCTAGTTGGTATTTTAATTACAAGAAATTCAGATGGAGTTTGGACATCATCAAAATCGATGTGTGCCCGTGGCGTGCTCTCACGACCCCATGGAAAAAAATGGTAAAGTTTGGCACAAGTTTTGATGACCGCTGAGGGAGTCCTGGACTAACGGGTCCTCGTGCGTCTGGCCTATTAGCCATGGGCCGGACTGATGGGCTGTGAAGATACAAAGACCGAAGACTCCACCCGTGTCCGGATGGGACTCTCCTTGGCGTGGAAGGCAAGCTCGGCGATCGAATATGAAGATTCCTTTCTCTGTAAACCGACCTTATGTAACCCTAGATCCCTTCGGTGTCTATATAAACCGGAGGGCTAGGTCTGTAGAGGCCAATACTCATAGCCATAGTCATACAGGCTAGACTTCTAGGGTTTTAGCCATTATGATCTCGTGGTAGATCAAATCTTGTAATACTCATATTCATCAAGATCAATCAAGCAGGAAGTAGGGTATTACCTCCATAGAGAGGGCCCGAACCTGGGTAAACATTGTGTCCCCCGTCTCCTGTTACCATCGACCTTAGACGCACAGTTCGGGACCTCCTACCCGAGATCCGCCGGTTTTGACACCGACATTGGTGCTTTCATTGAGAGTTCCGCTGTGACGTCGAAGATAGGACCGATGGCTCGCCTCGTTCTCAAGGACAACATCACCTCTGGAGGAGCACTGGCCCCAGGCCAAACCCTCCGGCTGGGCGGCTTTACCATGACCGCCCGTTCGGCCGTTAAGCTAACGATGACCTCTCAGGTCATCAAAAATTCCCTTCGTATTGATTCCGAGCACTCCAAGCAGATGGATCCGGCGGAGCTTTCGTCTTTAAACGAGCTCCTAGATCGCATCGCCGCCCTGGGGGTCGCTACAGACTACGATCGAATTGGGCTTAATCCTGATCAGAGAGAAATCAAATCTCCACCGATCACCCACTAGATAGTGGTAGTCGAAGAGCCGGACACTCACCTGGGAAGAGATACATCCTGCCCTCCGAACATAAAATCGGACGACGGCCTAAGAAATCAGTTGATATCCCGGAGCCCAAACTGTTAAGTTCGGAGGATCTTCAGACTCTGGATCCAAAATTGGGTCAGGGTTCGGATTTAAATCCACCCACCCACCCAGATATAAGCGCTCTCATGAGCATACAACAGCAGTATCAGGAAACGGTCCACCACTTCTGGGCTAGATTCCTCCTCGTCAAAGACAAGATTAAAGATTGCCGTGACGAAGACGCGATCTCAGCGTTCCGCAACAATTGCACGGACAAAGGACTCCTCAACGCCATCAACCGCCGTCGCATATTACACTTCGCTGACTTGGCAACTATCGTACAGAAGTACAGCACAATGGAAAGCGCCTGGAAAACTCAGGCGGCCCGTTGGGAATCATCGGTCCCCACTCAACCCCTCGTTCAGGCGAAAAGGGCGCACCCTCGTGGCACGCCCGGTCCAATAGTAAAGAAATATAAGCCCATTACGGGGCGCGAAACTGTTCTGGAAGGATGGCTCGATCGGCCATGCAAAATACACACAACACCGGATATACCGACCCACAGCCTTTGAGCATGTTGGATACTCTGGCAAGTGTCCAAGAGCGGCGAGGATATCCTCACCAAGAATACCCCAGAACAACACCCCCCAGGAGACGACGACCTCAAAGTATTGATGGTCTTCAAGACATTGCTTCAAATAATAGGCGCAAGAGGGCACTCCGCGAACTCGCCGAAGTCTGCCAAATTGAAGCAATAAACCCTTGGAACAACACGGCTATAACTTTTAATGCCGGTGATGAACCCAAATACAGGACAGTCCGAGAACCAGCCGCCTTGGTCCTCAGGCCAATCGTGGACAGCTTTCGGCTCACCAAGGTTCTTATGGACGGCGGCAACGGACTAAACCTCATCTATGAGGATACACTCCACAAAATGGAAATAGATAGGAGCCGCATCGAGCAAAGCAGCACAACATTCCAAGGAATCATTCCTAGTCAGGAGGCGCGGTGTGCGGGAAAAATCACACTTGATGTGGTATTCGGCACGCCGGAGAATTATCGGTCCGAAGAGATAACCTTCCAAGTGGCCCCTTTCAATAGTGGATATCACGCCCTCTTGGGGCGAGAGGCATTTACACGCTTCCAAGCTATCCCTCATTACGGGTACATGAAGCTTAAGATGCCGGGGCCTAGCGGCATAATCACTCTCGCCAGTGATCCGGACATAGCAATCCGCGCCAAAAATAAAACCGCATCCCTGGCCCTTGAGGCACTATCCGAAGCCCTCGTGGCCGAAGAATTAACAGCACTACGCTCCATGGTGGACAGGGACGATGTGATCCTAGACAAACGACCCAAATCCACCTCCTTCAAACCGGCAGAAGAAATAGTCAAATTCCAAGTCCATCCAACGGACCCCAAGAAGACAGCATCTATTGGAGCACAACTAGACCCAACGGTTGACGCCGCGCTATGAGAGTTCCTGCGCGAGAACTGGGACATATTCGCCTGGCACCCTTCTGATATGCCAGGAATCCCACGCAAGATGGCTGAACACAGCCTCAATATATTGAAGGGATATAAACCGGTCAAACAAACACTGCGGCGTTTTTCCGAACCCAAACGTCAAGCTATGGGGGAGGAGCTAGCCAAGCTAATCAAGGCCGGATTCATTAGAGAAATAAAACACCCGGACTGGCTGGCAAACCTAGTGATGGTGCCAAAGAAGGACAAATCCTGGCGCCTGTGCGTCGATTTCAAAGACCTCAATAAGGCTTGCCCCAAGGATCCCTTCCCCTTCCCCCACATCGACCAGATCATTGATGCTACCGCAGGACATGACTCACTGTGCTTCCTCGATGCATATTCCGAATACCATCAAATTAAAATGAAGGATTCCGATCAAGCTGCAACAGCATTCATTACCCCATATGGGCCATTCAGCTTCAACACCATGCCCTTCGGGCACAAAAATGCCGGCGCCACCTACCAACGCATGATTCAAACATGCCTGGAGAAACAGATCGGCAAGACAGTTGAAGCATATGTGGATGACATCCTCATCAAAACTAGACATGTCGAAACACTCATAGATGATTTACGTCTCACATTCGACAACCTCCGTGCATATGACATTAAGCTCAATCCAGAAAAGTGTGTTTTCGGCGTCCCCGCTGGAAAACTGCTAGGCTTCATCGTTTCCAATAGAGGAATTGAAGCAAATCCAGCCAAAATCCGAGCTTTGTCACAATTGGCTACGCCAACAGACCTTAAACAGGTCCAAAAACTCGCCGGTTGCGTGGCAGCTTTAAGCCGCTTTATCTCCAGATTGGGAGAAAAGGCATTGCCACTCTATCGCCTTCTACGGCGCACCGATCACTTCGAGTGGACAGATGCAACAACGGCCGGACTCGAAGAAATAAAAACCCTTCTGGCGAGCAACCCAATCCTGGCCGCGCCGAACGTCGGCGAACCCATGTTATTATACATATCGGCAACACACCAGGTGGTGAGCGCCGTGCTCGTCGTTGAACGAGAACAGGACGGACACAAATTCCCACTTCAGAAGCCAGTATATTACGTATCCACTGTCCTCACACCATGCAAATACCGGTACCCTCATTATCAAAAGATAGCATACGCGGTCTTCATGGCATCCCGGAAGCTACGACACTACTTCCAGGAGTGTTCGATCATGGTGGCTTCCGAAGTACCACTCAATGACATAATAAACAACCGTGATGCTACGGGACGGATTGCCAAATGGGCCATTGAGCTCCTTCCATTCGACATAACATACAAACCGCGTCGAGCCATTAAATCCCAAGTACTGGCTGACTTCGTCGCCAAATGGACAGAGGCCGAACTCCCTAAAGAGTACGGCACATATTCCAACTGGGTTATGTATTTTGATGGTTCCAAAATGCTGGCAGGACTAGGAGCGGGCGTCGTTTAATGTCCCCCACTGGAGACGTCGTCCAGTACGTACTCCAAATATTATACACAGACTCTAATAACGCAGCCGAATACGAGGCCTTATTGCATGGCCTTCGGATGGCTATCTCCATGGGCATACAACGCCTGGAAGTGCGCGGGGACTCAAACCTCGCAATATCTCAAATAAATGGAGACTTCGATGCCAAAGATCCAAAGATGGCGGCTTATCGTAATGCCGTCCTAAAAATGTCGGCTCGGTTCGAGGGGCTCGAGTTTCATCATGTGGCCCGAGAAAGTAATCAAGCGGCGGATGTCCTTGCTCGCATCGGTGCCAAGCGCGACCCCATCCCATCTAACATCTTTCTGGAAAGACTTTTTAAGCCATCTGTGGTGTGGCAAGGGGAGAGCGGCAACACTAGTCCGGATCCGAACACAACCCCAGATTCCGAACACACCGATATCATCGGGGGCTCAACCACCAAAATAACACCATCGGCCCATCTCATTATGGTAGTCATTGCCCCATGGACTGAACCCTTCTTGGCCTACCTTAATAGGAAGGAACTCCCTGATGATCAGAATGAGGCCCACCGTATTATCCGGCGTTCGAAGGCCTACGAGGTTCTCGACGGAGAGCTCTACAAGAAAAGCCCTACCAGAGTCCTTCAAAGATGTATCTCCGAGGAGGAGGGGCGGCAGCTCCTGGCTGAGATTCATGCCGGTCTCGGTGGGCACCACGCTGCAGCTCGGGCCCTTGTTAGCAAGGCCTTCCGTACAGGGTTTTATTGGCCGACGGCCCGAGCATATGCACAGGACCTTGTCCAACGTTGCGTCGGATGCCAACTCTTCGCCAACCAAAGCCATATGCCCCCCACTGCCCTACAAACAATCCCCATCACTTGGCCTTTTGCGGTCTGGGGACTGGATATGGTTGGACCCCTTAAAGGAGGAAGCCATAATAAAAAATATCTGCTAGTCATGGTAGATAAATTCACTAAGTGGATAGAGGCCAAACCAGTTAAAATGGCCGAGTCCGGACCGGTGATAGAATTCATATCCGGCGTTGTACACCGTTATGGTGTTCCACACAGCATCATCACTGATAACGGCTCCAATTTCACAGCCGACGACGTGAAAACTTGGTGCGCTAATCTGGGCATCAAGCTCGACTATGCCTCTATCTATCATCCGCAAACAAACGGTCAAGTCGAATGAGCCAATGGTCTTATTATGAGCGGCATCAAGCCTAGACTAGTGCGGTCTTTGAAAGAATCAGACAAGCACTGGGTTGAGGAGCTCGACTCCGTACTCTGGGGGCTACGGACCACGCCCAATCACACTACCGGATACACACCTTTCTTCATGGTTTACGGTGCA
This sequence comes from Thinopyrum obtusiflorum, assembly GCA_036873465.1. Lineage (NCBI taxonomy): Eukaryota > Viridiplantae > Streptophyta > Magnoliopsida > Poales > Poaceae > Thinopyrum > Thinopyrum obtusiflorum. The sequence continues at coordinate 61,543 of JAAAWM010011538.1, forward strand.
GAGGCAGTGTTACCCTGCGACATTATTCATGACTCACCTCGAGTGCGCATGTACGAAGAGAGAGAGGCCGAGCTTGATCGGCAGGACAGCTTAGATGCCCTGGAGGAGGAGCACGACATCGCAAAAGCCCGTTCCGCATTTTATCAACAGCAGGCTCACAGGTATCAAAGCAGAGAAGTGTGGGCCAAGACTTATAACGTTGGCAAACTCGTTCTATGCCTGCCGGAGAAGAAAAAGGACAAACTCAAGCCCAAGTGGGAGGGTCCCTTCATCATTGAAGAAGTTCTCACCGGAGGAGCGTACCGCCTGCATGATGCGTCAGACAATCGCCTAGAGCTGAACCCCTGGAACGCGGCCAGACTCTGAAGATTCTATGCCTAGCGCCGAACTCTTTGTTCGTCTCCTTCCCCCTGTTGTTTCCATCATTTTTTCTCTCTTTTCCTTTTTTCTCTTTAGCCTTAAAGCTTTCGTGCGGTTAGACCATGCACCCCTGACGCATACATCTTCAAATATGTACGTCCATTATACCTGGGGGCTTCTTGGATAGAAGCTTGCTATAATTATCTTCCGAGCATCAAGCTCATCACATATGCGTTTTTTCCCATATGTACCTTTTCTTCGCCATTATATGCATCGATATGACTTAGGTTTTGGCCAAGCTGGGTTGCCTGGCTCCTGTGCTTATGCCCTACGTTCCCGTTAGTTTGGCTAGGGCATAAAGGGAGCACCTCTGCGATTGTTACTGCCGGGTCATCCGGATATGTACCTCAGACTGGGTGAAGCCGAAAGCTAGCGTTCTTAAGGGAATATTCGGTCGGCGGATTAAAGATGTTTTTCGCATTCACTCCATTGTGAACCCCCAGAAGTTAAATATACTACGATTTTTCAATCACAGTTCGGACATGCACATTAACGCATGCACACCTAGGGAAAGGAACCCTTAACGGAACTATTCTCTCTGGAAGATGTTTCTTACAATCTTAATGTAATATAACATAACTAGCCAGATACAACTTGTCTGTTCAAGCAATTATGACCCCTACGCCTGGTTTCCACGCATACCCCGGTCCATTCGGCCACTCTGGTATTCGGAAACACTCCGCACCTTCGGGTCCAGAGGTTGAAGCGAAAAGGTCTGCCATGACAATCATTTTACAATTCAGCTAGAGTTACATATGTCAAGGAAAGTACATAGTCACTTGGACTCATAAATTTCCTCTATACCGTCCAACAGGCTGTCTAACTTACAATCCTGTTGGGAATATTTGGCGTCTACTGTGACTTGGTCATATACCAAATTAACGGGAATTTCTTTTCCATCTGACCCTAGAGGTCCGACCCGGGCCATGCGATTCGGATCAAGCTTGGTATACCGTGTTTTCACCATGGCCCAGGCCTCTCGCACACCCTCCCAGTAGGCCAATATTTTCCATAATCAGATACGCCGCCGCGCTCCCTTGAATAGCTCTACAAGCTCCTCCATACTTCCTGGAGGGGAGGTGGATGGCCATAAGGCCTTGGCAACACTCCGCATTGCCTGCCGAGCTTGCTCGTGCATTTGCGACAGCCCTTGCAGTAGATCGTCCAACAATCCGGACATCTCCTCTTCGGGACGGCCCGTCAGCATACCTACAAACATAACTATATCAGTTCCTTTCATCTCCAAACTATTATAAGGTAAGTTCAGCCACATACTAAATATGCTGCCTCGCAGCCTTTTATTCTCCTTCACGGAGTCGGCCAGCTGGGCCCGCACATCTTTCAGTTCCTCGCCCAGCTGGGTGTTTGAATCCTGGAGTTTGTTTTTCTCCTCTCTGACTCGGGTCAGAACGCGCTCGCCTGCGGCGTGTAGTCTTTTCGCCTCTTTCTCGCCCATTTGAGCGGCTTTCAGTTTCTCCTCCAGTTGGTCTAACGATCCTGTTATGAGATAAGCAACAGCATTAGCATAGCTGGTATACAATTATTGTTTCTCGATGGAGGGAAATATTACCAGAGGACGCCTTCTTGGACTTTTCCAGTTCGGCGGTAACAGCAGTTAGCTGTGTCCGACACTTTTCCAGCTCTTGGGCTAGCAGGTCGTTCTTCTCCGTAAGAACCTGGTTATACAATGATCCTTACATCATTTGTACCAACTGCTTCAAGTCTCGGGGGCTACTGGCATATGGTTATCATATTCGGACAAAGTAAACTTACATGCACATCTTTTAAATGCTGCTCTGTGGCTCTGTTAAGCCCATCTCGAGCAGCCTGGATGTATGCATCAGCCGAGCTGAAGGCATTGAAAGCCTCTTTTGAGAAGCGGGGATCTCATAAAATGGCCCTCCGGCGCCGATGATTCATGGCGCTCTCCACTTCCGAGTTGGTGACGGACATATCTTCCGAGCCCTCAGCCGAAGGACAGTCCGGCGTCACTCCCATATCGGCCCCCGTCTCCTCGGCTGGGACCGAATCCCGGCTATTGGGAGTACGACTGGCCGGATCCCCGAACATAGTCCGGCGAACTCTTTTCCTGCTACAGGATGAACATAAAAGTCATAGTTGGATGCGACTGCTAAAGAACATATTTGTGAATCCATACCTCTTCGATGAAGGCTCGGCCATATCTTTGTTTGCCTTCCTCTTCGAACGCTTGCCCGGTGTGGGGGCCGCTCTCTTTGGAGATACCCCTGGGGCAGCATGGCGCGCCGAACGCCTCCCCTTTTGAGCACAGGACGGTGTGGTGGGTGAGGCAGAATGAGAGAACTCTTTCGGATGAGATGTCTCCTGATTACTTACGTGTGAAGCAGGGAGAAGACCGGGATAATCGGCGATGATGGCCACTTATGTGCCGTCATAGCTCGCCTGGTAAAACACCCCGTCCTCGAGCACCACGAATATATCCGGATCCTCTTCGAATCTGGGGTCAAGGTCCCGATTGTGGCCCTCGGGCTGCGGGGCGGGGCTGTGAAGCCCTTTGGAAATCTTTCGCCAGTGCTATTATAAATGGACGGGTTAATATTCATTGAAAGTAGCTCAGGGAGTGGAATGAGTAGAGCAGAGGAGTTGGGGCTTACCCAGCTAGGAGGACTGTACATGGAAAATCCATCTCTGCGCTTGATACACAGGAATTCCTCTTCCTCCCCTTTGAACAGTTCGGCCAATATATTGGCCAGAGCAGTGGGGGTGTCCGGACCCTTTCTGCCGCAGCGGGAGGCGTCATCCTCCCCATTGTAGTGCCACATGGGAAGCCCTCTGTATTGGAGTGGCTGAACCCCCCGTATATGGAAGCTGCCATTACTTCAACTATCGATAATCCGGACTGAGCGAGCATCCTTATCTTGCTCATGAGTTGACGAACTTCCGCACTATCTTCCTCCTCGAGGCTCCGAGGGCGCCAGCTATGGCATTTCTTCAAAGGAACGCTTGTGAACTCAAGAAGACCCCTCCGAACTGGGTCTGGAAGTGCGACGTCCTCAATATAGAACCATTCAGAAGGCCACTGTTCGGATGCCTTCTTTGGTGTGCCGGATAGGTATCCGGTCTCGGCGATGCGCCATATTTCGGCTCCGCCCACTTCAAATATTGATCCCTCTTGATTACGCGGGATGAGGCAGAATAGCCTTCTCCACAATTCAAAATGGGCCTCACAACCCAGGAATAGCTCACAAAGAGTGACGTAACCCGCGATGTGCAGGATGGAGGCCAGAGTGAAGTTGTGCAGTTGGAGGCCATAGTACTCCAGAAGTCCTCTGAGGAACGGATGAATTGGAAACCCGACGCCTCTTAGCAGGTAGGGGATGAAGCACACTCGTTCCCCCTCAGATGGATTGGGGAAATTCTCCGCCTGGGCCTCACCATTGAAGGAGGTCAACCCCGCTCGAACAGGGACCAGATCCGTAGGAGGAAGAAATCCCTGTGTTTGCAGCTTCTCCAGCTAACCATGGGATATGGAGCACCTCTCCCACTCCCCTTTTTCCGGGCCGCAGGGACGGGAGGCGGAGCTGGGAGCGCTAGCCATGTTGGAGTGGTCTTTCCTAGCAATCTCTGAGGATTTTTTCGCGTGGTGCCGAATGGATCTGAGATCCAATCTCTTTAAATAGACACTCTTTCCTGCATGGCCGGGGTGTTATGTGCAAAAATACCCTGACCTCTCGCATTCGCTTGACACGTGGAAGCTGAAGTTGTTGATACACATAAGCCGAGGGGTACGACATTAAATGGAAGGCCGGATACATCATTTTGAAGTCATCGGAGGAGGAACCCGCCTTGCAATGTCGAAGACAATCTGCGCACCGGACACCTTGTCATTGAAGTCTGGTTCGAGGGCTACTGAGGGAGTCCTGGACTAAGGGGTCCTCGGGCATCCGGCCTATTAGCTATGGGCCGGACTGATGGGCTGTGAAGATACAAAGACCGAAGACTCCATCCGTGTCTGGATGGGACTCTCCTTGGCGTGGAAGGCAAGCTCGGCGATCGAATATGAATATTCCTTTCTCTGTAAACCGACCTTATGTAACCCTAGATCCCTCCGGTGTCTATATAAACCAGAGGGCTAGGTCTGTAGAGGCCAATACTCATAGCCATAGTCATACAGGCTAGACTTCTAGCGTTTAGCCATTACGATCTCGTGGTAGATCAACTCTTGTAATACTCGTATTCATCAAGATCAATCAAGCAGGAAGTAGGGTATTACCTCCATAGAGAGGGCCCGAACCTGGGCAAACATTGTGTCCCCTGTCTCCTGTTACCATCGACCTTACACGCATAGTTTGGGACCCCCTACCCGAGATCCGCCGGTTTTGACACCGACAACCGCTCCTTCCAAACCGGAGCATCTCACATGAAGGATCATGGTTTCCAAAAGGAGACGTGTCAATTCAAACTCTTGTGGCCGGTGACTTCATCGTTTGGCCTCATAAAAATTTCCACGGTACGCAATCACCATTATACCACGGGTTTGATTTTCTGGCGCATTTCAGGTATGGTTAGCTATATTTAAGACATTTTTTGAGATTAACATGCATTTTGTGCATAAAAATAAAATTACAACTGGAACTACATGTGCTGTCGAAAGGGATGAGGATCACCGTTCGATCTGGGAGCATCCAACGGTGCGGACATACGATCCGTGGGGTTTGGGTTTTGGCCAATCAGAAAGCACGACTCAGATCGTGGGCGGGGTCTGGTCAGCACACGGCTTTCATCAACGAACCGTGTGCTATTCGCAAACCAGATTGCATATTTTTGTTCACAAATACTGTAGTGAGATCAATTGAGTGTGCTACCTCTATGATATAATAATAATAGTAATAATAATAATAATAATAACAGTTCATATTCATTGCCTGAGTTGATAGCATATCAAGGTCAACATATTAACGGTTCTTACATCAACAGAAAACCGGGCATAACTCACAAATTCAGTACACACAACAATTCTAAATTGAACGAATTAAGTTGCAGGGTAGGCATAAAGACTAGTCTTATGGCTTCATTCCCATGTACATGGGGGAACTGGGATCATTACGTTGACCCCGAATGAACTTGGGTTTTCTGATGATTTTATGCTTCTCTGTTACACCAGTGCGTGATCCCTTGGCTGGCAACTCATCAAATTCATTGTACTCATCCTCATCGGCAACATCATCGACACCCAGTACCCTTCTCTTCCCATGCATCACTACGTGGCAGTTCTTATGCAAGGGGTCTTCCACAAAGAAAATCTGGGTAGCATCGCTGGTAAGAATGAATGGGTCTGCGTGATATGCCATCGTTGTCCTGCTAACACAGGTCTTCCTGTACTCATTAATCCTTACCTGACCAAGAGGGATCCATGCGCACCTGAATAATGCCACCTTAACTTTCACGTAGTCAAGCTCCCAAATCTCTTTGATGGTTCCATAGTATACCCTTTTATCAGCTTCATTTACAGTCATGCATTCTATTCGAACAGAGTTGTTATGATATGAGGTCTTCTGATCACGTTCCTCTGTGTAGAACGCGTATCCATTTATGTCCTATGCTTGGTACGTCAACACCGTAGGTGATGGCTTTTGTGCCAACCACGTAGCAATGTCATCGATTGATCCTTGTGCCAAACAATTCTTTAGCCATTCGACATAGTTCTTAGTGTGCTCCTTCATCTCCACATATGATGAAGGCACCATTGGTAAGAAGCTTTGGCGTATCTCCGCCAAGTGTTCTTCGGCATAAGCGCTGAGAACTGGGCTGTTAAGCAGTCCCGTCAAATGGGCTTTCTCTGCCAATTCTCCGGGTGCAGCCATTTGCATGCCAGCAAGGACCGGCTTACCTTTTAGCCTTCCCTCGTGGCGAGAGAGGGGCAAACCTATAGGTCTTTGTTTCATGTATTCGGTGCAAAACTCAACCACCTCCTCTGCGGTATAACCTTGTAGGATGCTTGCCTCTGGATGGTTTCGGTTCCCACAAAAGCGCTTCAGTATTAAGGGATACATGTTGTGAAGAAACACAGGACCACAATACTTTATCTCATCGATAAGGTGCACAGTGAGATGGACCATGACACCAAAGTATGACGGTGGGAAAAACATCTCTAGGTTGGACAATATTCTTGCAATATCATCTTGCATATGATCCAACTCTTTAGGATCTACAACTTTCTGCCATAGTTGGTTGAAGAAATCACAGAGGTCAATGAGTGTGTTTCTTATATCTTTGTCCATCAGATTCCTGATGGCCACCGGGAGGATTTGTGTCAACATTATGTGGCAATCATGTGACTTCATGTGTCCCAACTTCATTTTACCTGAGCTCACATCCACGAGAGTTCTGCTGTTTGCGCAGTAGGAAGACGGTGTCATAACTGACAACAAATAGGTGAAGAACTGTGTTGCTTCTTTTGTACTGAAATTGTAACTCTGGCGAGCTTTGATGAATTTCTCATCATCTTCTGCTTCACTCTTGCGTTTTGATTGATCAGCAAGAATATCGAGCAGTGAACCATCACCATCCTTTCTTTTACCTTTAATCTTGAGCAGAGTACCAAGGATGCTTTCACATACATTCTTATCTACGTGCATGACATCGATGCAGTGACGTACACGTAGAATCTCCCAGTAAGGTAATTTCCAGAACACCGATTTCTTCTTAAACACTTGACCCTTGGGTGTCTGTTTCATCTTCAAAGGGTGGTTCTTGCCAAGCACAACATTATTTTTTAGCTATGTTGTGGACCACCCCCCTTCATAGGGTCTTGGGCCCACACATGCCTCTGCCGTACCATCAAATTCAGCTTTCATCTTTCGGTATGGGTGAGCTTTCCGTAAGAACCTACGATGACGCAAATACACGATTTTGTGCGAGTTGGGAAGTCTTCTGCTAGCTGTCTTATCCATGCATGTGACACACCCTACATCTCCCTTTGTTTTCTGCCCCGATGTGTTGCCTAATGCCGGCATATCTTGAATGGTGTGCACCAGCATCGCATGTAGATCAAAAATCTCCTTTCTATAAACATCATAAGATTTTACAGCAGGCGCATCTATCCACACTGTCAGTAGTTCTTCTACCAGTAGCTGAAAGTAAATGTCGATGTCATTTCCAGGTTTCTTCGGTCCTTGGATAATCATTGACATCATAATGTATTTTTTCTTCATACACAACCAAGGAGCTAGGTTATATATGCACAGAAGCACCGGCCATGTGCTGTGATTGGTGCTCATATCGCCAAAAGGATTCATCCCGTCAGTACACTCCCCGGGCCTTATACTTCTAGGATCCTTGGCAAAGTCTACATACTTGTTGTCGATTAATTCCCACTGAGCCCCATCTTTTGGGTGCCTCATAAACCTATCTACAATTCACTCATCATGATGCCACCGCAACCTCTTTGCCTCTCTAGGGTTTGCAAACAAACGCCTCAACCTTGGAATTAAAGGAAAGTACCAAACAACCTTGAACGGGGTTCCTGTCTTGATCTCGTCGTCCAATTTGTACTTGTCCTTTGCTCTGCTGCATTTGTATCGTGCATGCTTGCATGTGGGACATGCATGCAAATCTTTGTACTCACCACGGTACAATATAAAATCATTCACACAAGCGTGTATCTTCATTACTTCAAGTTCCAATGGGCAAACAATTTTCTTCGCTTCATTCGTGCTTCTAGGGAGCACATTATCTTCCGGAAGAATTTCTTTCAAAAGACCTAACATCTCTGTGAAGCCCTTGTTTGATAGACTGTTTGCTACTTTAAATCTGAGAAGTGCCAGGGTGGCACTCAACTTGGAATATTTCTTTTTGCAACCTGGATACAATTCTTTCTTGGAGTCCGCATCAATGGTTGGCAGATCCTTGTACCCAATCATATCCTTTTTTGGGCCCTCGAAATCTGCAATAATAACAGCAAAACCTAGCATATCAAGATCGTCGTCATCTGCATCGACGTCTTGGTTTTCCAGTGGGCATTTCGGCTTTCCGGTGTTCCATTGGTAGCTTGACGCCTCTGCCCCGATGTTAGATTCAACATCCATGTGACACTGATCGGGGTTTGGCATCTCGCTGCCCTGGGTATCCTCATCCATGACCTCCTCTTCACCGTGTCTGGTCCAACGTGTATATCCATCCATGAATCCCCTAGAGACTAAGTGCAACTGGACATCTGCAACTTCATGTGACTCTGTATTGGCACAATCAGTACATGGACACAGGATGTAATCCGCATCACCAATTCTCCTCTTTGTACTTTCATCCAAATTCATGAACTCTGTCACGCCACTGATAAAATCTGCGGTTTTCCGATTCTTCATCCATCGAGATCGTTCCATCTGCAGCACACAAATGGTAATTAAAAACAAAACAACAACATTAATACACAGATTAACTGCTGCCCAAAGATGCGTGCATAAATCACAAGGTTTTATTTTCATAATTACTGAGGGCGCTCCATGTTGTTATCCAGACGTGCAATGACAAAAATTAATGGCCAGTCAATTTACACACAGAGTACTAGTACAACACTACCCTTAGGAATTGAATACCTTAATTAAGCCACTCACGAAAAGAATACCTTAATTAATTAGCCACGCGGCGACCTCCACCCAGCAGACAAAGAAGCATGATGCGGCGGCACGGCGAGACAGCAGGGTCGAGGAGCAAAGCTTAGTGCGGCTGCCGCCTGAAGTTCGACCTCCACTATCCCGCCATCGACCGCGATGGATGTGCTCGAATCATGCCGCCGCTGACCTCAATGGTTGAGCTCCTCCTATCTCCCGCCGAAGACCGAGGATTGACCTCCTATGATGCCGCCACCGCCCACCGACCGAGGATCGACCTCTTCTCCGGTAGCCGCTGCCTAGGCCGCCGCCGCCATCTCTATATGCAGAGCGGCTATTTTTTTTACGGATATCCGCAGAGCAGCTGTTTACACGGTATCACTGTAACTCAATTATATGGACAGGGTAGTACATCACATACGGTTATGTAATGGCAACCGTGTCTAACCTACGTTGTCTTCTCACACAGTTTGGTCTGGAAATCGTGTGTGACGTTGTAATACCGAACACAAATGACATGTCTAAACAGTGTGCCGTATACAACATATAATGCCATAAGTAGTTCCCGACCGTTAGCTTATCCCCACAGTTTCCCCATTTCCCCCAAATCCCTATATAGCCTCCAAATTCCCTCGCGTGGCGCTGACATTGGGGGAATGCGGACGAGTGGTGCTGATGGTTTCGGTGCGGCTGCTCCTTCTCATATCGCCGCCACGACGGCAGTCGCTGCCGAGCACTTGCCTAAGGTCATCAGAAGGCAGGTGTACTACGGATCCGAATCGTCCGGTCAGGTTCATTCTATCCCGATCTTTTTTAGCATGTCCAAAGTATAGCTCATTGCTGAATCCGTCATGAATGACAACCCCCTCCCCCCAGGAAAGCGATCTGCCGTCGGATCTGGAGCATGACTCCAGACTCTCGCAACACGAGTTCGACTCCGAGTTTTGCGCCACCGAGAAGTACCAAAAGCTGAGCTGTGTGCACGGGCACACTCTCGCTCGACGTGTATGCACGGAGGGATTCAACATTGGCAGGCGGTTTCTCAGTTGCCCCTTAGAGGTTAGTGCTAAGTTCATCATTTTACTTCAGTTAATGCCACTGCTCATCCTGAATACTATTTAACATTGGCAGGGATATGAGGCTTGTGCCTTTGTTAACTGGCTGGATGAAGAATGGCATGGCAGGGCTCGGAGTGTTATCACCAAGCTCGCAGAATATAACGTAAAGTTGAAGAAGAAACTGGCTGATCTGGAAGGTACAATCAGTACGATGAAGCAAGAAAGAATCAATCACATGCAACGGATGAAAGCAAGAGACAAGAAGGAACTAGCATGTGTAGTTCTGGTTGTCGCATTAGCCATGTTCTATGCGCTGTTTGCAATGATTATTAGGGGTTTTGTTTGACAGTATTGCTAAAGCACATCTAGATGTGCTCTAAGTAATGCACATCTAGGTCCTATGCCATTGATGTTACGCGATGATTCGTGCAGATATTTTCCTTTGTCTTTTTTTCTTTTCCTTTGTAGTTTGATTATTACTGGCTTTATCAATAAGAAGAGCTCAATGTATTGCTTGCCAACTGTCCTACTTCGTTCGTACCGGTACCGGTGCATAATATCAAAACTCGTTCCTTCTTTTTGTTCTGAAAAAATAAACCAGCCAATAGGAGTCCTGCGCAACCCCGGGAATTTGGAGCGACTGGGTACAAATAATTGCGGTTGATTATATCAGTGGTTAGATAATACGTCAACCCCCGCTTCAATTGGCATTTCCTCTTCTCTGCATACCCCGCTTAAGTGCCCACCATCTTCATCGTCACCGGCAGGCCGCGCTACACACTGGCACACACTCTGCAACCATGTCAAGCGACAGCGAGGACGACAGTTCTGCCAGCAGTCTGGCGCCCGATGATAGGTCAACATCGGAATCATCCCGCTCATCTTCCATGAGTCCGGTGTCGAGCCCAGACCTCTATTATATCCTAATCATGGAAGGGACACCGCCTCCGGAGTCATCAGACGACAACCCGACAGACGAGGAGCCGTCGGAGGACGGAGAAGAGGACGACGATGATGAGGAGGAGGAATGGTTGAACAAGGAGGAGGACGACGACGACAGCAATGATGATGACGACGGCGGCGGCGATGAAAAGCCAACCGTCAGCGGCAAGAAGCATCCCCGCCAAGACGATGTCGCGGGGCCATCCAACAACAACAAAAAGAAGAAGGACTAAATTAAGCAGACTATACATATCTCTGTTTCCGTTCACTCATATTAATTTGTTATCTCTGTTTATCTTGTCAATCTCATCGCAGACGGTTAGTAATAAGTATTCGACAGAGATCTTCTACATTATTGCCCACAGGTTAGTTTGTTGAACTGTGTGCCCTGATGAGCACATAATTCACAAAAAAAATCTGTATGGGCTCTCTATAATGATCGCACACAATTTTGATTACCGACTTGTTTGCCGGGTATCACACACATCTTGTTACGCCAAATCGTTTGTGTTCACCTCGATCATCGCAAACAGTTCATCGGAGTGAACTATATGCCGTATATCGCGCACACATTGATATGGCTGCTCGTTTCTGTTGTTCTCTTTAATCGAAAACAATTCGTATGGATCAACCATATGCTCAGCATCACACACGCAACTAAAATCTGAACCGTGTTTGATGTGCCCACCATCGCAAACGGTTTGCACCTTTTTTAACCGTTATTTTACACCACCGTTTGCGATCGTAGTGTTGCGTTAGCAGCATCCTGCAGTAGTGGTAGTTTCTCATATTATTCTTGTACTCGTAAGTTAGCCACCATACAATGCTTAGTGCTGCTGCAACCTCACCACTTATCCATTCCATACCCATTAAGCTTTGCTAGTCTTGATACCCATGGTGATGGGATTGTTGGGTCCTCGTGGCTCACAGATTACTACAACAATAGTTGCAGGTACAGGTAATGCAATGATCTGACGTGAGAGCGATGCTTGCTTGTTTGGAGTTCTTCTTCTACTTCTTCTTCGATCAAGGGATAGGTTTCGGGTCGGGAGCCTGGGATTAGCAGGGTGGATGTCATTCTTCTTTTTCATTTGATTTCATCTGTAGTCAGATCCTGCTCTTCTGTATGATGATTGCTATGTATTGATGTATTCATGATGTAGCATGTTGCGAGTGTAAGCCTATATCTGGTATTCTCATCTATTCAGTACATGGTATGTTGTAATGATATCCACCTTGCTATGCGCTTGAAATGCGGTTGTGCCCCAATCATGAGTTCATCATGTGATTGGGATAGAATCGCATCTTGGGCGCTACAAGTTGGTACCAGAGCCTTACCGACCACAGGAGCCCCTTGATTGATCGAACCACTACCGTTGTTGAGTCTAGAAAAAACTATTTTGAGTCTTAGCTATATATATATAGCAGAGTAGGAATTCTTTTTACTGCTTATCCCCTTCGTCGCTCTGGTGAGGACTCCTAACGTAGATGTTTTGACTTCACTCTCCTCTTTTTCACTCAAATTTTTTTAGGATCATGTGGGTATCTTTGAACCGATCTGATATCATTGTGACGGGAATTATGTCTTGGTGCCTCCTGACATTTAGGGGTTGTTGCAGTGTCCCGGGGAGTTGAGCTCCAAGGTGTTTTCGTCACAGTGTTTATCATTTCAGTTCCGGAATGCCAGAGGTCGCCGACATCGAAAACGCTTCTATACTCTTTGTGGTGAGAGTAGTTTGGCGCCACCCAGTACTGGGGAGAGCAGCCAGATGTATTGCCACAACTAATATAGGGGATGTTCTTTCCAAGTCTGAGGTACACGATTTCCAAGGTTTTCTTGGTTATGTGTTGATGGATGGATACAGTTGGAGTGTAGGATTTGTTAGTTGTGTGAGATATTTGTGCCTCCCTGTATCCCCAGCACCAGATTGCATAACCAGGAATTTTCAGGAGTTCTTAGGTGGGAATTCAAGTAGTTACCTAGGATATCTTTCCGACAGATGATATGAGATTGGGGTTCGACGTCAAGTGGTCTTCCTGTCGACGGTCATTTTTACAGTGGTATCGTTGTGTCTTAAAGAGTCCTTGGCTATGCTGACTCGGGGATGCTTCGTATGTCATGTGCACTTCCTTGTACATGATGGTGCTGTACGATTGAGCCCGTGTGGGTCCCACCACAAAAACTTTGGATGAAATCTCCATCATATGTTTGTTTCTGGCTTATTTTCCAAGTCAAATCCTTTTGTTTTGTTTTGAGTTGTGGTATTCGAGTTGCTTCCAAGTCAAATGTGGATTCCATACCTTTTCCTAAGCGATGTTCTCATATTTCTATGAGAGTGCTAATCCGTTCAAGATTGTCATGTCTTTTCAACTGATGTGCTTCTCTTCAAACTAATCCTATCTTTTCAATATTTGCTAGATCAATTCTTAGTTGTTCGCAACGGTGTTTGTTTCATCCGTCCCAAGTTGCCTTTGTTTTTCCCACCGTCCCACCCTTTGCTTTAAGGACTCAGATTTCTTAATCAAGTATCCATTTTATTCATGTGAAGTCTCATCATTCTTTTCAATCAAAAATTTTACCTGGTGATTCTCATGAACATGCACAAGAACTTCAAGTTTATTATTCTTCGTTCTCAAATTCTTCCAGTGGAGTCAATTCAAGTTTTCAGTGTTGATCATATCCCTTTCTTTTGTTAAACGCTTTATCATGTTGGGAGTTCTTATTCAAGGCCCTCTTATTTATGCACCTCTCTCTATTTACATCCGGAGTGCTAAAGATATCTCATAAGATTCGTGTTTCCATTCTCAATCGCTATTTTGAGGTTGTTACATCATTCAAGCTATTTAATTCAACCGGTGCAATCTCTCCTTAAAAGTCTTCAACGGTGTTTATTTTGAGTGGGCCCTAACCCACATGTCTTTTCCCAGGATCTTACCTGACTCTTCTAATTTTTCCGGAGTTATCCTCAAATTCTTTTCAAAGTTTCACGTCAGAATGAATTGTCATAAGTCAGATGCCTTCTTCAAGATTGCTTTCAAATTCTTTTCATATTTGGTTCAACATTACTATTCTTCATTGTTCCGGAGTGCTTCAACAATTCATGGTGTTATTTCTCATCGTTATCCTCAACATTTGAAGGCCGAAGAAGAGTTTTCCTTCAAATCTTGGCCCGTTCTCTTGAAGATTCATGGTTCTAGATTCATGCCATCCTCATAATTGTTTCTGGTCATGATAAATTATTATCATACCCATCCGAAGCATTATCATACCCATCCGAAGCCCATCATTTCAAAATTCTTCATTCTCAACTTTGAGCTCTCATTCTCCTTATTCTACCTGTGCTTCGTTCAAGTATTCCTTAGTCAGCTCATGATCTCTTCATTCTTGTATATCGAAATTCCTATGAGTATCTTCATTCATTTTCTAATCTTCCCAGTGATGTGTTCTTTTTCTTTGTTCGTTTTCAAATTCTTACGGTGGTTTGTTCAAGATTCCTCTTCCTTTGTTTTCATATCAATTCATTCGTTCTTCCTAAATCCTATCGGTGGCCCATTGAGTTTGCGCTATATCAATCCTATTTTTTAACGAGAATAGGTAGTATGCCAAATCCATTGCTTTTCACCAAGATCATCTGATGGAGGATAGACATATCATAATTCTTATTCTTGTTTCATCCAAGTGTTTAATCCCTTCCTTTGGAGTTTGTTCATGATGAGGAAATTCTTGGTTCAAGTTGCTCATCTTTCTTTTCCGGAGTTCCAAGTTTTCTTGATTGTCTCGTCATGAAGCTCCATCTAAATCATTGCAAGGCTTCATCTTGTTCTTTTCAAAGTTTCTTTTGCTTAAATCATATTTTATCTATCCGGAGTCCTTCGAGAGATTCTTCAAGGTGGTTCATCAAAGATTTCATTCATTCTTGGAGTGTTCTTCAAGATTCTTGTTGGAGGAGCTCAAGTATTCTTCTTGCATTCCGAAGTGCAATTCTTTCTACCTTAACTTTTGAGGTGGTGTTATGTCATTCTTGATAATTTGAGTTCGTGTTTCATGATTCACAACTTGTCAGGAATGAGATATTTTCAAACCATCATTTTCTCTAAGTTCATGAGATCTTTCCAACTGAGCAATTTCCTTGTTGGAGTTATCTTGGGTTATATTTCACCTAAAGCCTCCCCTAAAAAATGTTGCTATTTGTGGTGCTTATCAATAATCCAAGTTTTCTCCTACCCTCCCGGTAAAAGAAGTTTCTCATCTCTTTGGTGTTCTCAATCAAATCAATGGTTTCTGTTAGTGGCCGTTGTCACCTCATAATGTTGATATGTTTCCATAAGCCCACTACAAGCTTATTCTTTTCGTTGTTTGTTTTCCAACAACTCCGTTCTAACCTTCTTACAAGGATGCTTTCCAAATTCAATTGTGGTATAAGTTGTCATTTCCTTCTCCGTTCCCTTATTCCGACGATTGAGCTTCTATTCTTTTTTCGGAGGCATTTAGTTGCTGCTCTCTTCAAGTTATCATTCCATCTTGTCAAGTTCATGCTCCATTCCTTCCTTGTTCAACCGAAGAGCTGTCCAAATTCTATCATTCTTGTTCCTTGGCTATCGCGTTATACCGGTGTGGTTTCATATTCTTTTTGGTTCGTTAAGCTCTTGTTTCATGTCTTTCAACCTACAAGGTTCTCGTAATGTTCCTTGTTCCTCTCTTCTAAAAGAGTGTTTTCGATTTCATTATCTCCGTTGTATTATTACTTGCTAGATTCGTCAACCTCTCAAGGTTTGTGGTTTCACTCATTTGTCGAAGAAGCAACTTAGTTTTACCTCTTCTCTTCCTCTTCCATTTTTCATCCCTAGATCTCGGGGCGAGATCTCTTGTAAGTGGGGGAGAGTTGTGACGACTCAAGACCGACGCTCCAGATGCCTTCCATGTTTTTCGTTGTCGCCATGTGTTTTATTTGTTTGTTTCATTCATCCATCGCATCATTCTCATTGCATCGGCACTCCGTTGCTATCATGTTTTCAAAAATTGCATCTGTTTGTAGAGCCGCTTCCCGTTTGTCTTTATTAACCTTTCTCAGGCCCCTTGCAACCCGGATCTCTGTTTTCTCTCTTGCCTAAGCCGGAGTCTCTCTGCACATGTCACATACCCCTTCGCGTGCGTGTCCGAAAATTGCCTCCGAACCCGACCCACTCAGTCATCACCGTTTGATTCGGATCATCCCCAAACATCCCTAAAATATCTTCGGTTTCTTATTTAGGCTTCCCTATCCTATTTATCTCGGCCGCTCAATTTTAATTGGAGAGTCCGATTAGTCCCCAACCAAATCCACCTGCTATATATACACGAGGTCCAACCCTAGAATTTATCCCATCCTCCTCATTCCGCCGCCGCCACTCTCTCCAATCCCCCTCGGGATCACGACCGATCCAACCAGAGCACTCCCCTGCCTCCCTCGATCTCCCTCGATGCCCGAGGCCTCGATCCAGGACCTACCTCCCGCAGCCCCCCCGCAAGCAGAAGTAGCTCCAGTGAGCCCTGCCATCGGCGTCCACCACAGGAGCCCTCTCCTTCCTCCCCTACTTCTTCCTTACCAGTATTTCTCTCCCTCCTCTCAACATCTCGGTCTTGCCTTCCTACGGGAGCGCCACGTTGGAACCAAGCCATGGCCTGAGCTCGGCCACAAGGTCCTGAGCGCCTCGTCCCCTCCTAATGCTGGACCTCCTCCGGAGCCACAGCGCCTTCCCGCCGGCCCCAACCTTGCCTCGCTGCTCCGGCGACTCCCCGACGAGCAGATAAGTGCCCCGCACTGCTCTTGTTCCTTTCTCTCTCCCCTGACGCCCTCCCTATCTCTTCTCTAATCTTTCCTCTCTCTCTCTCTCTATTCGGGTACAGGAGAGATGGAGCACCCAGCCGCTTGGAGCTCCTCGCGCAGACGCCGTCCGCACCCTTCCCCGCCTCAGATCCGGCTGGATCCGCCTCCTCCTCCAGCCACGGCCCTTCCTGGCCGGATCCCGCCG
Organism: Thinopyrum obtusiflorum; assembly: GCA_036873465.1. Lineage (NCBI taxonomy): Eukaryota > Viridiplantae > Streptophyta > Magnoliopsida > Poales > Poaceae > Thinopyrum > Thinopyrum obtusiflorum. The sequence goes on from JAAAWM010011538.1 coordinate 78,563, forward strand.
CCGCGCTGCCGTTCCTCGCCCACAGCTCCGCCCAGCTACCGCCGTCCTGCTTCTTTCCGGCGAGAGCCATGCCTCTGCCTTGTCAGGTTCGAGCGAACGAGCGAGCGGCTGCCACCCCCCTGCGTTGACCCATTCCAGCACCAGCGTGGACAAGCACCAAGGCCCAGCCCCCGCATCGTCCTCAAGTCCAGCAGCACTGACCTGGGCTTCAGCCCGTGGTGAGCAGCCCAGTCAATCCATTCGGCCCGATACATGTTTTTTCCCACGGGACGAATTTTCCATTTATCCGGAGAATTACTGTTTTACAAAAAAAAACCAAACTTCATGTATATCATAACTCACCAACCGTCCATCACATGTAAAAACATTATATATGTAACATGCTTATAATTTCATCTAGTTTAATAATTTGCAACTTTCATTCATGTTAAAAATGTTTAAAATGTTGTTTGCATTTAATTTGTTCAAATGACATGCTAAAATGGTTTAATTCATAACTAAATGATCATTGCTCCGAATTAAATAAACTTTATATGTAAATGGGGTAGGAAAATGCATAGATTAACTTGGTGCACTTACTTTGCAAATTTAAAAACAATAAAATATGGTTTAGAGCAGAACAGTAGCAAATTCGAAATATGCATATGAGGATTTTCCGGAATTGTTGTTTGTTGTTTCCGGCCTCATTTAACTTGCCTATATAGTTAGTTTGCTCATGCTTCACCTCTTGCCATGTTAACCAACATTTAATCTTGTCTTGTTCTTAAACAGGAGCAAACTAAATAATTGAATGTGGTGTTTCGTCAATATGCAACTCGTTGCATATTGAGCTCCACTTAATTTGTAGTATTGTTTGTCGCACTTTGCCATGCCATGCCTCATTAAACCGGACATGCATCATACTTGGTTGCGCATAATGTCTTGTTTATGTGATGGTTGTTTACCATGTTGTTTACTTCTTTCCGGTTGTGCTTCTTCTCGATAGTTCCGGTTACGTTGCGATTGTGAGGATTCGTTCGACTACGTTCGTTCGTCTACTTCATGGACTCGATCTTCTTCCTAGCGGGATTTCAGGCAAGATGACCATTACCCTGGATACCATTACTATCTTTGCATTGCTAGTTGTCTCGGTGCTATCGCTATGTCACGCAACCTACCATATCAAGCCTCCCAAATTGCCATGATAATCCTCTAACATTTCCACCATCCCAGCAAACCAATGTTTGGCTATGTTACCGCTTGCTTAGCCCCTCTTATAGCGTTGCTAGTTGCAGGTGCAGTGCAGGTTTTTCCATGTTGGGACATGGATGTCATGGGACATCACAATATCTCTTATTTAATTAAATGCATCTATATACTTGGTAAAGGGTGGAAGGCTCGGTCTTTTGCCTGGTATTTTTTTTTCCACTCTTGCCGCCCTAGTTTCCGTCATACCGGTGTTATGTTCCTTGATTTTGTGTTCCTAACACGGTCAGGGTTTATGGGCCCCCCTTGATAGTTCGCTTTGAATAAAACTCTTCCAGCAAGGCCCAACTTTGGTTTACCATTTGCCTAATAACAACTAAAACTTGCATAGGGACCGGCTAGCACCCGAGGTTAATTAATCAACAACCCGAGCCAGTGCTCCTCTGTAGCGACCTGATCCCAATGGACCATAGTCTTTGTGCTTAAGTGTCATCCCTGGATCGGTATTACTGACACACACAGTACTAGAGGATTTATAACAGAGTTCAATCACACACTTATTACATTGAGTGTTTCAAAAAGAGTACTTATTACAATAATATGGCTGAAGGCCATCTAAATAAGATAACTGTGGAAGCATCGAAGATAAATGAGTCCATCCATCTCCACGGCAAAAACTGAGTGCACGACAACGACCTAGCGCACCTTACTCTTCGTTAGAAAATTCTGCAACATGATACGTTGCAGTCGTGTAGGTCAGCACATGGAATATGCTGGCAAGATAAAACTATAGAGCAATGAAAAAATAACAGCTATCACTACATGCATATATGGCTGGTGGAGGTGAGGGAGTCCTGGATTAAGGGGTCCTCAGGCGTCCGGCCTGTGTGACGTGGGCCGGACTGATGGGCCATGAAGATACAAGATAGAAGACTTCCTCTCGTGTCCGGATGGGACTCTCCTTTGCGTGGGTGGCAAGCTTGGCGTTCGGATATGAAGATTCCTTCCTCTGTAAACCGACTCTGTACAGCCCTAGGCCCCTCCGGTGTCTATATAAACCGGAGGGTTTAGTCCGTAGAGCAGAATCACAATCATACAGGCTAGACATCTAGGGCTTAGCCATTACGATCTCGTGTAGATCAACTCTTGTAATCCTCATATTCATAAAGATCAATCAAGCAGGAAGTAGGGTATTACCTCCATCAAGAGGGCCCGAACCTGGGTAAACATCGTGTTCCCCGTCTCCTGTTACCATCGACCTTAGACGCACAGTTTGGGACCCCCTACCCGAGATCCGCCGGTTTTGACACCGACATTGGTGCTTTCATTGAGAGTTCCACTGTGACGCCAAAGACAGGATTGATGGCTCGCCTTGTTATCAAGGACAGTATCACCTCTGGAAGAGCCCTGGCCTCAGGCCAAACCCTCCGGCTGGGCGGCTTTACCATGACCGCCCGTTCGGCTGTCAAGCCGATGATGACTTCTCAGGTCATCGAAAATCGTCTCCGTGTTGACTCCGAATACTCCAAACGGATGGATCCGGCGGAGTTGTCGTATTTAAATGAACTCCTGGATTGCATCGCCGCCATGGGGGTCGCTACAGACTATGATCAGATTGGGCTTAAACCCGATCAGAGAGAAATCAAATCCCCGCCGATCACCCATCAGATAGCGGTCGTAGAGGAGCAAAACAACAACTCTTCCCCTATGTTGAAGACAAGTTATGTTCGGATTTCCGAGCTCGAAGAGCCGGATACCTATCTGCGGGACAACACTCCCGGTCCTCCGAACCTAGAATCGGGCATCGGGCCTGGACAATCGTTTAACACCCCGGAGCCCGAAATAATAAGCGCGGAAGTTTTTCAAACTCCGGACTCCAAATTGGGTCAGGGTTCGGATTTAAAGCCACCCACCCACCGCAAGCAATATCCGCCAAGCAATTTCGATCCTCCGGATATATGCAACATCATGTACGTATGACAGCAGTCTCAGGAAACAGTCCATTACTTTTGGGCCAGATTCCTCCTTGTCAAAGACAAGATTAAAGATTGCCGCGACGAGGACGCGATTTTAGTATTCTGCAATAATTGCACGGACGAAGGAATCCTCAACGCCATCAACCGCCATCGCGTATTACACTTCGCTGACTTGGCAACCATAGTACAGACTGCGCAATGGAAAGCACCTGGAAAACTCAGACAGCTCACTGGGAACCACCGGTCTCCACTCAACCCCTCTGGCGGGAAAAAAGGATGCACCCTCGCGGGGCACCTGACCCCATAGTGAAGAAAACTAAGCCCATTACGGGACGCGGAACCGTTCTGGAGGGATGGCTCGATAGGCCATGCAAAATACACACAACACCGGATACAGTACCAACCCACAACCTTAGAGTGTGTTGGATACTCTGGCAAGTGGCCAAGAGCGGCGAGGATATCCTCACCAAAAACACCTCAGAGCAACGGCCCCCGGAAGACGATGACCTAAGAGTATTGACGATCTTCAAGACTTTCGCTTCAAACAATCGGCGCAAGAGGGCACTCTGCGACCTCGCCGAAGTCTGCCAAGTCGCAGCAATAAACCCCTGGAACAACACGGCCATAACTTTCAATGCCAGTGACGAACCAAAATCCCGGTCAGTCCGGGCACCAGCCGCCTTGGTCCTCAACCCAATTGTGGATGGCTTTCGGCTCACTAAAGTCCTCATGGACGGCGGCAGCGGACTAAACCTCATCTATGAGGACACACTCAATAAAATGGAAATAGACAGGAGCCACATCGAGCAAAGTAATACGACCTTCCGAGGAATCATTCCCAGCCGGGAGGCGCGATGCGTGGGGAAAATTACACTCAACGTGGTATTCGGCACGCCGGAGAACTATCGGTCCGAAGAGATAACCTTCCAAGTGGCCCCTTTAAACAGTGGATATCATGCCCTATTGGGGCGAGATGCATTCACACGCTTCCAAGCTATACCTCATTACGGGTACATGAAGCTTAAGATGCCCGGGCCCAACGGTATTATCACTCTCGCTAGTGATCCGGACATAGCACTCAGCGCCGAAAACAAAACCGCATCCCTGGCCCTCGAGGCATTGTCTGAGGCCCTCACGGCCGAAGAGTTAACGGCACTACGCTCCACGGTGGATAGGGACGACATAATCCTTGATAAGCGACCCAAATCCACCTCCTTCAACCCAGTAGACGAAATAGTCAAATTTCAAGTCCACCCGACGGACCCCAAGAAGACAACTTCCATCGGGGCACAGCTGGACCCAACGGTTGACGCCGCACTACGAGTGTTCCTGCGCGAGAACTGGGACATATTCGCCTGGCACCCTTCTGATATGCCAGGAATCCCACCCAGGTTGGCCGAACACAGGCTCAATATATTGAAGGGATATAAGTCGGTCAAGAAAACACTGCGGCATTTTTCCGAACCCAAACGACAAGCTATGGGGGAGGAGCTAGCCACGTTAATCGAGGCCAGATTCATCAGAGAAATAAAACACCCGGACTGGCTAGCAAACCTGGTGATGGTGCCAAAGAAGGATAAATCCTGGTGCCTGTGCGCCGATTTCAAAGGCCTCAACAAGGCCTGCCCTAAGGATCCCTTCCCCCTCCCCTGCATTGATCAGATTATTGATGCTACTGCAGGACACGACTCACTGTGTTTCCTCAACGCATACTCCGGATACCATCAAATAAAAATGAAGGAGTCCAATCAAGCCACAACGGCATTCATTACCCCATACGGGCCTTTTTGCTTCAACACTATGCCCTTTGGGCTTAAAAACACCGGCGCCACCTACCAACGCATGATTCAAACATGCCTGGAGAAACAAATCGGCAAGACAGTTGAAGCATATGTGGATGACGTCGTCATCAAGACTAGGCACGTCGAGTCATTAATAGATGACCTGCATCTCACATTCGACAACCTCCGTACATATGACATCAAGCTCAATCCGGAAAAGTGTGTTTTCGGCGTTCCCGCTGGAAAACTGCTGGGCTTCATCGTTTCCAATAGAGGAATTGAGGCAAATCCAGCCAAAATCGGAGCTTTGTCACAATTGGCTACACCAACAGACCTTAAACAGGTCCAAAAATTAGCTGGATGCATGGCAGCTTTAAGCCGCTTTATCTCCAGACTAGGAGAAAAAGCATTGCCACTTTATCGCCTTCTCCGACGCACCGACCACTTCGAGTGGACGGATGCGGCAACAGTCGGACTGGAAGAAATAAAGGCTCTTTTAGCGAGCAACCCAATCCTGGCCGTGCCGAACGTCGGCGAACTGATGTTATTATACATCTCTGCAACACACCAGGTGGTGAGCGCAGTGCTCGTCGTTGAGCGAGAGGAGGACGGACACAAATTCCCACTTCAGAAACCGGTATACTACGTATCCACTGTCCTCACACCATGCAAATCCCGGTACCCTCATTACCAAAAGATAGCATATGCGGTCTTCATGGCATCCCGGAAGCTACGACACTACTTCCAAGAGTGCTCCATCACGGTGGCTTCCGAAGTACCACTCAATGACATAATAAACAACCGCGACGCTACGGGCCGGATTGCCGAGTGGGCCATTGAGCTCCTGCCATTCGAGATAACATACAAACCACGCCGAGCCATTAAATCCCAAGTATTGGCCGACTTCGTCGCCGAATGGACAGAGGCCGAACTCCCTAAAGAGTATGGTACATATTCCAACTGGGTCATGCACTTCGATGGCTCTAAAATGCTGGCCAGCTTAGGAGCGGGGGTTGTCTTAACGTCCCCCACTGGAGACACAGTCCAGTACGTACTCCAAATATTATACACAGACTCCAACAATGCAGCCAAATACGAGGCCTTATTGCACGGTCTTCAGTTGGCTGCCTCCATGGGCATACAACGCGTGGAGGTGCGCGGGGATTCAAATCTTGCAATATCCCAAATAAATGGAGACTTCGACGCCAAAGATCCAAAGATGGCGGCCTATCGTAATGCCATACTCAAAATATCAGCTCAGTTCGAGGGACTCGAGTTTCATCATGTGGCTCAAGAAAGTAATCAAGCGGCGGATGTCCTTGCTCGCATTGGCGCCAAGCGTGACCCCGTCCCGCCTAACGTCTTTCTGGAAAGGCTCTTCAAGCCATCTGTGGTGTGGCAGGGTGATACGTCTCCATCGTATCTACTTTTCCAAACACTTTTGCCCTTGTTTTGGACTCAAACTTGCATGATTTGTATGGAACTAACCCGGACTGACGCTGTTTTCAGCAGAATTGCCATGGTGTTATTTTTGTGCAGAAATAAAAGTTCTCAGAATGACCTGAATCTTCATGGAGAATATTTTTGGAATATATAAAAAATATTGGCGAAAGAATCAAGACCAGGGGGCCCACACCCTGTCCACGAGGGTGGGGGCGCGCCTACCCCCCTGGGCGTGCCCCCCTGTCTCGTGGGCCCCCTGAAGCTCCACCGACCACAACTCCAACTCTATATATTCACATTCGGGGAGAAAAAAACAGAGAGAAGGATTCATCGCGTTTTACGATACGGAGCCGCCGCCAAGCCCTAATCTCTCTCGGGAGGGATGATCTAAAGTCCGTTCAGGGCTCCGGAGAGGGGAATTCGTCGCCATCGTCATCATCAACTTTCCTCCATCACCAATTTCATGATGCTCACCGCCGTGCGTGAGTAATTCCATCG
>JAAAWM010011539.1:0-85468 GCA_036873465.1 Thinopyrum obtusiflorum
TTTGCTCCTTTTTCAGCCCAGAATTCCAGCTGCCGGCATTCTCCCTCTTCATGTAAACCTTGTAAAATAAGAGAGAAAAGGCACAAGTATTGTGGCATAATGTGTAATAACAGCCCATAATGCAATAAATATCGCTATAAAGGCATGATGCAAAATGGACGTATCAATGCTTTATGTGATACTTATATTGTTGAATTCATTCATGATGCTACTAAAAATTATTATGACAGAGGAACATATGCTTGTAGGTATTGCAATAATATCAAGTTTCCTCTCTATGTGTTGAAAATCTTGAAGTTTTGCTTGTTTTGCCTTCCTATGCTAGTTGATTCTTGTTCCCATAAGTTGTTTGCTCACAAAATCCCTATGCATAGGAAGTGGGTTAGACTTAAATGTGCTTGCCATGTGATTCATGACGCTCTCCTTATGTTTCAATTCTTATCTTTTATGTGAGCATCATTGAAATCATCATGCCTAGCTAAAAGGCATTAAAGAAAAGCGCTTGTTGGGAGACAACCCAACACTTTTACCTACTGTTTTTATATGTTAACATGATTAAGCTACTGTAGTAATCATGTTTTATTGCTTTAGTTTCAATAAAGTGCCAAGTAATCATGTTTTTATATCTCTTTATGTTGGGGAATGTAGTAATTTCAAAAAAATTCATACGCACACGCAGGATCATGGTGATGCATAGCAACAAGAGGGGAGAGTGTGTCCACGTACCCTCGTAGACCGAAAGCGGAAGCGTTATGACAACGCGGTTGATGTAGTCATACGTCTTCACGATCCGACCGATCCAAGTACCAAACGTACGGCACCTCCGAGTTCAGCCCATGTTCAGCTCGATGACGTCCCGCGAACTCCGATCCAGCAGAGCTTCACAGGAGAGTTCTGTCAGCACGACGGCGTGGTGACGGTGATGATGATGCTACCGACGCAGGGCTTCGCCTAAGCACCGCTACGATATGATCGAGGTGGAATATGGTGGAGGGGGGCACTGCACCCGGCTAAGAGATAAAGAGATCAATTGTTGTGTCTAGAGGTGCCCCCTTGCCCCCGTATATAAAGGAGGCAGGGAGAGGCCGGCCCTAGAGGGGGCGCGCCAAGTGTGGGGAGTCCTACTACCACCGGGAGTAGGACTCCACCTTTCCTAGTAGGAGTACGAGAAGGGGGGAAGGAGGAGGTGGAGAGAAGGAAGGAGAGGGGGGCCGCCGCCCCCTTCCCTTGTCCAATTCGGACTGGGGCAAGGGGGGCCACGCGCCACCTCCTGGCTGCCCTCTCTCTTCTCCACTAAGGCCCAATAGGCCCATTACTTCCCCGGGGGGGTTCCGGTAACCCTGGTACTCCGGTAAAATCCCGATTTCACCCAGAACACTTTCGATATCCAAATATAGGCTTCCAATATATCAATCTTTATGTCTCGACCATTTAGAAACTCCTCGTCATGTCCGTGATCAAATCCGGGACTCCGAACTACCTTCGGTACATCAAAACACAAAACTCATAATACCGATCGTCATCTAACTTTAAGCGTGCGGACCCTACGGGTTCGAGAACTATGTAGACACGTCTCCGGTCAATAACCAATAGCAGAACCTGGATGCTCATATTGGCTCCTACATATTCTACGAAGATCTTTATCGGTCAAACCGCATAACAACATACTTTGTTCTCTTTGTCATCGGTATGTTACTTGCCCGAGATTTGATCGTCGGTATCTCAATACGGGGGGGGGGGGGGGGGGGGGGGGGGGGGGGGGGGGGCCGTAATGCATCATCCTGTAACTAACTCATTAGTCACATTGCTTGCAAGGCTTCATATGATGTGCATTACTGAGAGGGCCCAGAGATACCTCTCCGACAATCGGAGTGACAAATCCTAATCTCGATCTATGCCAACTCAACAAATACCATCGAAGACACCTGTAGAGCATCTTTATAATCACCCAGTTACGTTGTGACGTTTGATAGCACACTGAGTGTTCCTCCGATATTCGGGAGTTGCATAGTCTCATAGTCATAGGAACATGTATAAGTCATGAAGAAAGCAATAGCAGCAAACTAAACGATCATAGTGCTAAGCTAACGGATGGGTCATGTCAATACATCATTCTCTAATGATGTGATCCCGTTCATCAAATGACAACTCATGTCCATGGCTAGGGAACTTAACCATCTTTGATCAACGAGCTAGTCTAGTAGAGGCATACTAGTGACACTCTGTTTGTCTATGTATTCACACATGTATTAAGTTTCCGGTTAATACAATTCTAGCATGAATAATAAACATTTATCATGATATAAGGAAATATAAATAACAACTTTATTATTGCCTCTAGGGCATATTTCCTTCAGTCTCCCACTTGCACTAGAGTCAATAATCTAGATTACACAGTAATGATTCTAACACCCATGGAGTCTTGGTGCTGATCATGTTTTGCTCGTGAGAGAGGCTTGGTCAACGGGTCTGCAACATTCAGATCCTTATGTATCTTGCAAATCTCTATGTCTCCCTCCTTGACTTGATCACGGATGGAATTGAAGCTTCTCTTGATGTGTTTGGTTCTCTTGTGAAATCTAGATTCTTTTGCCAAGGCAATTGCTCCAGTATTGTCACAAAAGATTTTCATTGGACCCGATGCACTAGGTATGACACCTAGATCGGATATGAACTCCTTCATCCAGACTCCTTCATTCGCTGCTTCCGAAGCAGCTATGTACTCCGCTTCACACGTAGATCCCGCCACGACGCTTTACTTAGAACTGCACCAACTGACAGCTCCACCGTTCAATATAAATACGTATCCGGGGGGGGGGGGGGGGGGGGGGGGGGGGGGGGGGGGGGGGGGGGGGGGGGGGGGGGGGGGGGGGGGGGGGGGGGGGGGGGGGGGGGGGGGGGGGGGGGGGGGGGGGGGGGGGGGGGGGGGGGGGGGGGGGGGGGGGGGGGGGGGGGGGGGGGGGGGGGGGGGGGGGGGGGGGGGGGGGGGGGGGGGGGGGGGGGGGGGGGGGGGGGGGGGGGGGGGGGGGGGGGGGGGGGGGGGGGGGGGGGGGGGGGGGGGGGGGGGGGGGGGGGGGGGGGGGGGGGGGGGGGGGGGGGGGGGGGGGGGGGGGGGGGGGGGGGGGGGGGGGGGGGGGGGGGGGGGGGGGGGGGGGGGGGGGGGGGGGGGGGGGGGGGGGGGGGGGGGGGGGGGGGGGGGGGGGGGGGGGGGGGGGGGGGGGGGGGGGGGGGGGGGGGGGGGGGGGGGGGGGGGGGGGGGGGGGGGGGGGGGGGGGGGGGGGGGGGGGGGGGGGGGGGGGGGGGGGGGGGGGGGGGGGGGGGGGGGGGGGGGGGGGGGGGGGGGGGGGGGGGGGGGGGGGGGGGGGGGGGGGGGGGGGGGGGGGGGGGGGGGGGGGGGGGGGGGGGGGGGGGGGGGGGGGGGGGGGGGGGGGGGGGGGGGGGGGGGGGGGGGGGGGGGGGGGGGGGGGGGGGGGGGGGGGGGGGGGGGGGGGGGGGGGGGGGGGGGGGGGGGGGGGGGGGGGGGGGGGGGGGGGGGGGGGGGGGGGGGGGGGGGGGGGGGGGGGGGGGGGGGGGGGGGGGGGGGGGGGGGGGGGGGGGGGGGGGGGGGGGGGGGGGGGGGGGGGGGGGGGGGGGGGGGGGGGGGGGGGGGGGGGGGGGGGGGGGGGGGGGGGGGGGGGGGGGGGGGGGGGGGGGGGGGGGGGGGGGGGGGGGGGGGGGGGGGGGGGGGGGGGGGGGGGGGGGGGGGGGGGGGGGGGGGGGGGGGGGGGGGGGGGGGGGGGGGGGGGGGGGGGGGGGGGGGGGGGGGGGGGGGGGGGGGGGGGGGGGGGGGGGGGGGGGGGGGGGGGGGGGGGGGGGGGGGGGGGGGGGGGGGGGGGGGGGGGGGGGGGGGGGGGGGGGGGGGGGGGGGGGGGGGGGGGGGGGGGGGGGGGGGGGGGGGGGGGGGGGGGGGGGGGGGGGGGGGGGGGGGGGGGGGGGGGGGGGGGGGGGGGGGGGGGGGGGGGGGGGGGGGGGGGGGGGGGGGGGGGGGGGGGGGGGGGGGGGGGGGGGGGGGGGGGGGGGGGGGGGGGGGGGGGGGGGGGGGGGGGGGGGGGGGGGGGGGGGGGGGGGGGGGGGGGGGGGGGGGGGGGGGGGGGGGGGGGGGGGGGGGGGGGGGGGGGGGGGGGGGGGGGGGGGGGGGGGGGGGGGGGGGGGGGGGGGGGGGGGGGGGGGGGGGGGGGGGGGGGGGGGGGGGGGGGGGGGGGGGGGGGGGGGGGGGGGGGGGGGGGGGGGGGGGGGGGGGGGGGGGGGGGGGGGGGGGGGGGGGGGGGGGGGGGGGGGGGGGGGGGGGGGGGGGGGGGGGGGGGGGGGGGGGGGGGGGGGGGGGGGGGGGGGGGGGGGGGGGGGGGGGGGGGGGGGGGGGGGGGGGGGGGGGGGGGGGGGGGGGGGGGGGGGGGGGGGGGGGGGGGGGGGGGGGGGGGGGGGGGGGGGGGGGGGGGGGGGGGGGGGGGGGGGGGGGGGGGGGGGGGGGGGGGGGGGGGGGGGGGGGGGGGGGGGGGGGGGGGGGGGGGGGGGGGGGGGGGGGGGGGGGGGGGGGGGGGGGGGGGGGGGGGGGGGGGGGGGGGGGGGGGGGGGGGGGGGGGGGGGGGGGGGGGGGGGGGGGGGGGGGGGGGGGGGGGGGGGGGGGGGGGGGGGGGGGGGGGGGGGGGGGGGGGGGGGGGGGGGGGGGGGGGGGGGGGGGGGGGGGGGGGGGGGGGGGGGGGGGGGGGGGGGGGGGGGGGGGGGGGGGGGGGGGGGGGGGGGGGGGGGGGGGGGGGGGGGGGGGGGGGGGGGGGGGGGGGGGGGGGGGGGGGGGGGGGGGGGGGGGGGGGGGGGGGGGGGGGGGGGGGGGGGGGGGGGGGGGGGGGGGGGGGGGGGGGGGGGGGGGGGGGGGGGGGGGGGGGGGGGGGGGGGGGGGGGGGGGGGGGGGGGGGGGGGGGGGGGGGGGGGGGGGGGGGGGGGGGGGGGGGGGGGGGGGGGGGGGGGGGGGGGGGGGGGGGGGGGGGGGGGGGGGGGGGGGGGGGGGGGGGGGGGGGGGGGGGGGGGGGGGGGGGGGGGGGGGGGGGGGGGGGGGGGGGGGGGGGGGGGGGGGGGGGGGGGGGGGGGGGGGGGGGGGGGGGGGGGGGGGGGGGGGGGGGGGGGGGGGGGGGGGGGGGGGGGGGGGGGGGGGGGGGGGGGGGGGGGGGGGGGGGGGGGGGGGGGGGGGGGGGGGGGGGGGGGGGGGGGGGGGGGGGGGGGGGGGGGGGGGGGGGGGGGGGGGGGGGGGGGGGGGGGGGGGGGGGGGGGGGGGGGGGGGGGGGGGGGGGGGGGGGGGGGGGGGGGGGGGGGGGGGGGGGGGGGGGGGGGGGGGGGGGGGGGGGGGGGGGGGGGGGGGGGGGGGGGGGGGGGGGGGGGGGGGGGGGGGGGGGGGGGGGGGGGGGGGGGGGGGGGGGGGGGGGGGGGGGGGGGGGGGGGGGGGGGGGGGGGGGGGGGGGGGGGGGGGGGGGGGGGGGGGGGGGGGGGGGGGGGGGGGGGGGGGGGGGGGGGGGGGGGGGGGGGGGGGGGGGGGGGGGGGGGGGGGGGGGGGGGGGGGGGGGGGGGGGGGGGGGGGGGGGGGGGGGGGGGGGGGGGGGGGGGGGGGGGGGGGGGGGGGGGGGGGGGGGGGGGGGGGGGGGGGGGGGGGGGGGGGGGGGGGGGGGGGGGGGGGGGGGGGGGGGGGGGGGGGGGGGGGGGGGGGGGGGGGGGGGGGGGGGGGGGGGGGGGGGGGGGGGGGGGGGGGGGGGGGGGGGGGGGGGGGGGGGGGGGGGGGGGGGGGGGGGGGGGGGGGGGGGGGGGGGGGGGGGGGGGGGGGGGGGGGGGGGGGGGGGGGGGGGGGGGGGGGGGGGGGGGGGGGGGGGGGGGGGGGGGGGGGGGGGGGGGGGGGGGGGGGGGGGGGGGGGGGGGGGGGGGGGGGGGGGGGGGGGGGGGGGGGGGGGGGGGGGGGGGGGGGGGGGGGGGGGGGGGGGGGGGGGGGGGGGGGGGGGGGGGGGGGGGGGGGGGGGGGGGGGGGGGGGGGGGGGGGGGGGGGGGGGGGGGGGGGGGGGGGGGGGGGGGGGGGGGGGGGGGGGGGGGGGGGGGGGGGGGGGGGGGGGGGGGGGGGGGGGGGGGGGGGGGGGGGGGGGGGGGGGGGGGGGGGGGGGGGGGGGGGGGGGGGGGGGGGGGGGGGGGGGGGGGGGGGGGGGGGGGGGGGGGGGGGGGGGGGGGGGGGGGGGGGGGGGGGGGGGGGGGGGGGGGGGGGGGGGGGGGGGGGGGGGGGGGGGGGGGGGGGGGGGGGGGGGGGGGGGGGGGGGGGGGGGGGGGGGGGGGGGGGGGGGGGGGGGGGGGGGGGGGGGGGGGGGGGGGGGGGGGGGGGGGGGGGGGGGGGGGGGGGGGGGGGGGGGGGGGGGGGGGGGGGGGGGGGGGGGGGGGGGGGGGGGGGGGGGGGGGGGGGGGGGGGGGGGGGGGGGGGGGGGGGGGGGGGGGGGGGGGGGGGGGGGGGGGGGGGGGGGGGGGGGGGGGGGGGGGGGGGGGGGGGGGGGGGGGGGGGGGGGGGGGGGGGGGGGGGGGGGGGGGGGGGGGGGGGGGGGGGGGGGGGGGGGGGGGGGGGGGGGGGGGGGGGGGGGGGGGGGGGGGGGGGGGGGGGGGGGGGGGGGGGGGGGGGGGGGGGGGGGGGGGGGGGGGGGGGGGGGGGGGGGGGGGGGGGGGGGGGGGGGGGGGGGGGGGGGGGGGGGGGGGGGGGGGGGGGGGGGGGGGGGGGGGGGGGGGGGGGGGGGGGGGGGGGGGGGGGGGGGGGGGGGGGGGGGGGGGGGGGGGGGGGGGGGGGGGGGGGGGGGGGGGGGGGGGGGGGGGGGGGGGGGGGGGGGGGGGGGGGGGGGGGGGGGGGGGGGGGGGGGGGGGGGGGGGGGGGGGGTATATGTGATATACATGTTATTGATGTGTACCTTACTAATGCTCGCAGTAGTGCCTGAGTATTTGATACTGGTTCTGTTGCTAATATTTGCAACTTGAAACAGGGAGTACGGATTAAGCGAAGATTAGCTAAGGACGAGGTGACGATGCGCGTAGGAAATGGTTCCAAAGTCGAAGTGATCGCCGTCGGCACGCTACCTCTACATCTACCTTCGGGATTAGTTTTAGACCTGAATAATTGTTATTTGGTGCCAGCGTTAAGCATGAACATTATATCTGGATCTTGTTTGATGCGAGACGGTTATTCATTTAAATCTGAGAATAATGGTTGTTCTATTTATATGAGTAATATCTTTTATGGTCATGCACCCTTGAAGAGTGGTCTATTTTTGTTGAATCTCGATAGTAGTGATACACATATTCATAATGTTGAAACCAAAAGATGCAGAGTTGATAATGATAGTGCAACTTATTTATGGCACTGCCGTTTGGGTCATATTGGTGTAAAGCGCATGAAGAAACTCCATACTGATGGACTTTTGAAATCACTTGATTATGAATCACTTGGTACTTGCGAACCATGCCCCATGGGCAAGATGACTAAAACTCTGTTCTCCGAAACAATGGAGCGAGCAACAGATTTATTGGAAATAATACATATTGATGTATGCGGTCCGATGAATATTGAGGCTCGCGGCGGGTATCGTTATTTTCTGACCTTCACAGATAATTTGAGCAGATATGGGTATATCTACTTGATGAAACATAAGTCTGAAACATTTGAAAAGTTCAAAGAATTTCAGAGTGAAGTGGAAAATCATCGTAACAAGAAAATAAAGTTTCTGCGATCTGATCGTGGAGGAGAATATTTGAGTTACGAGTTTGGTCTTCATTTGAAACAATGCGGAATAGTTTCGCAACTCACGCCACCCGAAACACCACAACGTAATGGTGTGTCCGAACATCGTAACCGCACTTTATTAGATATGGTGCGATATATGATGTCTCTTACTGATTTACCGCTATCATTTTGGGGTTATGCTTTAAAGACGGCTGCATTCACGTTAAATAGGGCACCATCTAAATTCGTTGAGACGACACCTTATGAACTGTGGTTTGGCAAGAAACCCAAGTTGTCGTTTCTTAAAGTTTGGGGCTGCGATGCTTATGTGAAAAAGCTTCAACCTGATAAGCTTGAACCCAAATTGGAGAAATGTGTCTTCATAGGATACCCAAAGGAGACTGTTGGGTACACCTTCTATCACAGATCCGAAGGCAAGATATTCATTGCTAAGAATGGATCCTTTCTAGAGAAGGGGTTTCTCTCGAAAGAAGTGAGTGGGAGGAAAGTAGAACTTGATGAGGTAATTGTACCTGCTCCCTTATTGGAAAGTAGTTCATCACAGAAATCAGTTCCAGTGATTCCTACACCAATTAGTGAGGAAGCTAATGATAATGATCATGAAACTTCAGATCAAGTTACTACTGAAACTCGTAGGTCAACCAAAGTAAGATCCGCACCAGAGTGGTACGGTAATCCTGTTCTGGAGGTCATGTTACTTGACCATGACGAACCTACGAACTATGAGGAAGCGATGATGAGCCCAGATTTCGTGAAATGGCTTGAGGCCATGAAATCTGAGATGGGATCCATGTATGAGAACAAAGTGTGGACTTTGGTTGACTTGCCCGATGATCGCCAAGCCATAGAGAATAAATGGATCTTCAAGAAGAAGACTGACGCTGACGGTAATGTTACTGTCTACAAAGCTTGACTTGTTGCAAAAGGTTTTCGACAAGTTCAAGGAGTTGACTACGATGAGACCTTCTCACCCGTAGCGATGCTTAAGTCCGTCCGAATCATGTTGGCAATTGCCGCATTTTATGATTATGAAATTTGGCAAATGGATGTAAAAACTGCATTCCTGAATGGATTTCTGGAAGAAGAGTTGTATATGATGCAACCCGAAGGTTTTATCGATCCGATGCTAACAAAGTGTGCAAGCTCCAGCGATCCATTTATGGACTGGTGCAAGCATCTCGGAGTTGGAATAAACGTTTTGATAGTGTAATCAAAGCATATGGTTTTGTACAGACTTTTGGAGAAGCCTGTATTTACAAGAAAGTGAGTGGGAGCTCTGTAGCATTTCTAATATTATATGTGGATGACATATTGTTGATTGGAAATGATATAGAATTTCTGGATAGCATAAAAGGATACTTGAATAAAAGTTTTTCAATGAAAGATCTCGGTGAAGCTGCTTACATATTGGGCATCAAGATCTATAGAGATAGATCAAGACACTTAATAGGACTTTCACAAAGCACATACCTTGATAAAGTTTTGAAGAAGTTCAAAATGGATCAGTCAAAGAAA
Source organism: Thinopyrum obtusiflorum (assembly GCA_036873465.1). NCBI lineage: Eukaryota > Viridiplantae > Streptophyta > Magnoliopsida > Poales > Poaceae > Thinopyrum > Thinopyrum obtusiflorum. The sequence goes on from JAAAWM010011539.1 coordinate 9,299, forward strand.
GGGTTCTTGCCTGTGTTGCAAGGTGTAAAGTTGAGTAAGACTCAATGCCCGACCACTGCAGAAGATAGAGAGAAAATGAAGGGGGGGGGGGGGGGGGGGGGGGGGGGGGGGGGGGGGGGGGGGGGGGGGGGGGGGGGGGGGGGGGGGGGGGGGGGGGGGGGGGGGGGGGGGGGGGGGGGGGGGGGGGGGGGGGGGGGGGGGGGGGGGGGGGGGGGGGGGGGGGGGGGGGGGGGGGGGGGGGGGGGGGGGGGGGGGGGGGGGGGGGGGGGGGGGGGGGGGGGGGGGGGGGGGGGGGGGGGGGGGGGGGGGGGGGGGGGGGGGGGGGGGGGGGGGGGGGGGGGGGGGGGGGGGGGGGCCGGATACGTATTTATATTGAACGGTGGAGCTGTCAGTTGGTGCAGTTCTAAGTAAAGCGTCGTGGCGGGATCTACGTGTGAAGCGGAGTACATAGCTGCTTCGGAAGCAGCGAATGAAGGAGTCTGGATGAAGGAGTTCATATCCGATCTAGGTGTCATACCTAGTGCATCGGGTCCAATGAAAATCTTTTGTGACAATACTGGAGCAATTGCCTTGGCAAAAGAATCTAGATTTCACAAGAGAACCAAACACATCAAGAGAAGCTTCAATTCCATCCGTGATCAAGTCAAGGAGGGAGACATAGAGATTTGCAAGATACATAAGGATCTGAATGTTGCAGACCCGTTGACCAAGCCTCTCTCACGAGCAAAACATGATCAGCACCAAGACTCCATGGGTGTTAGAATCATTACTGTGTAATCTAGATTATTGACTCTAGTGCAAGTGGGAGACTGAAGGAAATATGCCCTAGAGGCAATAATAAAGTTGTTATTTATATTTCCTTATATCATGATAAATGTTTATTATTCATGCTAGAATTGTATTAACCGGAAACTTAATACATGTGTGAATACATAGACAAACAGAGTGTCACTAGTATGCCTCTACTAGACTAGCTCGTTGATCAAAGATGGTTAAGTTCCCTAGCCATGGACATGAGTTGTCATTTGATGAACGGGATCACATCATTAGAGAATGATGTATTGACATGACCCATCCGTTAGCTTAGCACTATGATCGTTTAGTTTGCTGCTATTGCTTTCTTCATGACTTATACATGTTCCTATGACTATGAGACTATGCAACTCCCGAATATCGGAGGAACACTCAGTGTGCTATCAAACGTCACAACGTAACTGGGTGATTATAAAGATGCTCTACAGGTGTCTTCGATGGTATTTGTTGAGTTGGCATAGATCGAGATTAGGATTTGTCACTCCGATTGTCGGAGAGGTATCTCTGGGCCCTCTCAGTAATGCACATCATATGAAGCCTTGCAAGCAATGTGACTAATGAGTTAGTTACAGGATGATGCATTACGGGGGGGGGGGGGGGGGGGGGGGGGGGGGGGGGGGGGGGGGGGGGGGGGGGGGGGGGGGGGGGGGGGGGGGGGGGGGGGGGGGGGGGGGGGGGGGGGGGGGGGGGGGGGGGGGGGGGGGGGGGGGGGGGGGGGGGGGGGGGGGGGGGGGGGGGGGGGGGGGGGGGGGGGGGGGGGGGGGGGGGGGGGGGGGGGGGGGGGGGGGGGGGGGGGGGGGGGGGGGGGGGGGGGGGGGGGGGGGGGGGGGGGGGGGGGGGGGGGGGGGGGGGGGGGGGGGGGGGGGGGGGGGGGGGGGGGGGGGGGGGGGGGGGGGGGGGGGGGGGGGGGGGGGGGGGGGGGGGGGGGGGGGGGGGGGGGGGGGGGGGGGGGGGGGGGGGGGGGGGGGGGGGGGGGGGGGGGGGGGGGGGGGGGGGGGGGGGGGGGGGGGGGGGGGGGGGGGGGGGGGGGGGGGGGGGGGGGGGGGGGGGGGGGGGGGGGGGGGGGGGGGGGGGGGGGGGGGGGGGGGGGGGGGGGGGGGGGGGGGGGGGGGGGGGGGGGGGGGGGGGGGGGGGGGGGGGGGGGGGGGGGGGGGGGGGGGGGGGGGGGGGGGGGGGGGGGGGGGGGGGGGGGGGGGGGGGGGGGGGGGGGGGGGGGGGGGGGGTAATGGGCCTCATGGGCCTTAGTGGAGAGAGAGAGAGGGGCAGCCAGGGCAGGCCGCGTGCCCCCTCCCCCTTGGGTCCGAATTGGACTAGGGAAGGGGGGGCGGCGCCCCCCTTTCCTTCTCCCTCTCCCTCTCCTTCCTTCCCCCTCTCTCCCTCTTGGTGGAATTTGGTGGGGCACGCCCTAGGAGGGCCGGCCGGCCTCCTCCTTGCTTCTTTATATACGGGGGGCAGGGGGCACCCTAGGACACACAAGTTAATTGTTTAGCCGTGTGCGGTGCCCCCTCCACAGATTTCCACATCGGTCATATCGTCGTAGTGCTTAGGCGAAGCCCTGCGCCGGTAACTTCATCATCACCGTCACCACGCCGTCGTGCTGACGAAACTCTCCCTCGGCCTCAACTGGATCAAGAGTTCGAGGGACGTCACCGAGCTGAACGTGTGCAGATTGCGGAGGTGCCGTACGTTCGGTACTTGGATCGGTTGGATCGCGAAGACGTTCGACTACATCAACCGCGTTACTAAACGCTTCCGCTTTCGATCTACGAGGGTACGTGGACACACTCTCCCCGCTCGTTGCTATGCATCACATAGATAGATCTTGCATGATCGTAGGTAAATTTTTTGAAATACTGCGTTCCCCAACAGTAGAGAGAAGAGAGGAGTCATAGATAGGGGGGAGAGGGAGAGAGAGAGAGAGAGAGAGAGAGAAGCTCACTTGTGGCTGCTGAGGCAGGCTGGGATGGGGCTGCCGGCGAGGCAGGATGACAGGGTGGTTGGGAAGGCTGGACGAGGTGGCGGTTGACTGGGCGGCCGGCAGATTGGACAGGATGGCGACGGACTGGACTGGGTGGTGCTACTTGTGAGCTGCGTTGGGATTTTCTCGAAAAGGAGAGGATGATGCAGTACAGTATAGATACGTATTTCCCTCAGTTATGAAACCAAGGTTATCAATCTAGTAGAAGAACCAAGCAACACTATATAAACAATACCTGCACACAAACAACAAATAGTTGCAACCCAACGCGTAGAGGGGTTGCCAATCCCTCAACGATTATGAACAAGATTAAATTATATAGGTTTCGATAAATAGATCTAACAAAAATACAAAATACAATAAATAAAATTGTAGCGAGGTATTTTTGGTTTTAGTATATGATAGAAATAGACCTGGGGGCCATAGTTTTCACTAGAGGCTTCTCTCGAGAAAATAGCATTACGGTGGGTAAACAAATTACTGTTGAGCAATTGACAGAAAAGCAAATAATTATGACGATGTCCAAGGCAATGATCATGTATAAAGGCATTAGGTCCAAGATTAGGAGACCGACTCCTGCTTGCATCTACTACTATTACTCCACACATCGACCGCTATCCAGCATGCATCTAGTGTATTAAGTTCATGGTAAAAAATGTAGTAATGCTTTAAGCAAGATGACATGATGTAGACAAGATAAACTCACGTATGAATAAACCCCATATTTTTACCCTTAATAGCAACGATACATACGTGTCATGTCCCTTTCTGTCACTGGGATTGAGCATCGCAAGATCGAACCCATTACAAAGCACCTCATCCCATGGCAAGATAAATCAATCTAGTTGGCCAAACCAAACAAATAAATCGGAGAAGAAATATGAATCTATAATAATCATGCATAAAAGAGTTCAATGAAAACCCAAATAATATTCATGGATAGATCTGATTATAAACTCACAATTCATCGATCCCAACAAACACACCGCAAAAAATCATTACAACAAACAGATCTCCAAGAACACCGAGGAAAACATTGTATTGAAGATCAAAAAGAGAGAAGAAGCCATCTAGCTACTAACTACGGACCCGTAGGTCTATGGTAAACTACTCAGGCATCATCGGAGGGGCAGCAAGGATGATAAAGAACCCCTCCGTGATCGTTTCCCCCTCCGACAGAATGCCGGAAAAGGCCTCTAGATTGGATCTCGTGGTTCTGGAACTTGCGGCGGCGGAAAAAGTATTTCGTGGACTCCCCTGAGGGTTTTGGGATTTTAGAGTATTTATAGATGCGGAGGTAGGTCAAAACGATGCTCGTGGGCCCCACTACCCACCAGGGTGCGCCGGAGGCCCCTGGCGCGCCCTGGTGCCTAGTGGGCCCCTCTTCCATCTTCTTGTGCCCTCCCGAAGCTTCCAGGGTCTCTTATCGCCAGAAAAAAATCTCCAAAAAGTTTCGTGGCATTTGGACTTCGTTTCGTACTGATATTCTGCAAAATAAAAAACAAGCAAAAAACAGCAACTGGCACTGGGCACTAAGTTAATAGGTTAGTCCCCAAAAATGATATAAAATTGCTTGTAAATGTATATAAAACATCCAAGATTGATAATATAATTGCATGGAACAATAAAAAATTATAGATATGTTGGAGACGTATCAAGCATCCCCAAGCTTAATTCCTACTCGTCTTCGAGTAGGTAAATGATAAAAACAGAAATTTTGATGTGGAATGCTACCTAACATATTCATCATATATTATTTTCTTTGTAGCATGGACATTTGGACTTTGAATGATTGAAAACAATAGTCTATAATTTGACATGGAAACGTCAATACTCAAGCATATCAACAAGCAACTATGTTTTTCAAAATATCAACGCTAAAGAAAGCTATCCCTAGCCCATTATGCTCGGGCATTGATCTATTCATGAAACACACTCAAATATTAACTACATCCAATACACAAGTATGACAATAGTGTTCCCTAGTTGGTGCTTTATAAAAGAAGATGGAGACTCAACATAAAAGTAAAAATTGCATAAAAGTAAATAGATAGGCCCTTCACAGAGGGAAGCAGAGATTTGTAGATGTGCCAGAGCTCATAGCTTAAATTGAGAGATAATTTTTTTATGAGGCATGCTTTTCCTATCAACGAAAACGACCGAGAATTCCCAATATCTTCCATACTAGATAAATCATAGGCGGTTCCCAAACAGAAAGTAAAGTTTATTTTCTTTCCACCATTCTTTCATAATCCATGGCTAGCCGTATCCACGGGTGCCTTCCAACCCAACACTTTCCAAGGAATTTATTATCATAGTATTTTTTATTTCGGAACTGGGCATCTCTATTACCTGCCACACTCTCGTGCAATGACAAGTGAATAAACACTCATCGTGAGAATAAAATACCTACCATGAAAAATATTGGCCACCCCTGCCACTTCATGAGCGGTAGGGCACACAAAAAGTAAATTCATTTTGAAAACTAGAAGTGGCACATACAAATTTACTTGGAACGGCATGGAAATACTGCATATAGGTAGGTATGGTGGACTCATTTGTCACAACTTTGGTTTTAAGGAGTTGGATGCACAAGCAGTATTCCCGCTAAGTGCAAGTGAAGGCCAGCATATAGATTGAGAAGCGACCAACCAAAAAACTAAAACGGTCATAAACGAGCATTGAACATAATTAACACTAAATAATGCATCACAAGTAGGATAATATAATTTCATTGCATAACTATTGACTTTACATGCATGCATAGGGAATCACAAACCTTAACACCAATATTCTTAATAAAGCATACTTACTCACCAACATGACTCACATATCACTATCTCCATATCGCAAAATTATTGCAAGGAATCAACTTTATAATATCCAATGATCTTCATGAATTTTTTTATTATATCTCCCTTGGATATCTATCACTTTGGGACTAATTTCACACATCGTGCAAATTACCATTACTATTCTTAACTCCCAAAAAAGATTTAAGTGAAGCACGAGTGCATAAATATTTCTTCAAAAAAAATCAACTCTCAAAATAATATAAGTGAAGCATGAGAACATATTTTTTTTAAATTTCTAACTCTCAAAATAATATAAGTGAAGCATGAGATTTTATTTCTTTAAAATATAACCACCACCATGCTCAAAAAGATATAAGTGAAGCACTAGAGCAACTGCCTAGCTCAAAAGATTTAAGTGAAGCACATAGAGTATTCTAGCAAATCATGATATGCGCGTGGCTCTCTCAAACAATTGTGTTCAGCAAGGATGATTGTGACAAACTAAATAATAAACAAAGCAAAGACTCATATAATACAAGACGCTCCAAGCAAAACTCATGATATGTGACGAATAAAATTATAGCTCCAAGTAAAATTACCGATGGTCGTTAGAAGAAAGAGGGGATGCCTTCCGGGGCATCCCCAAGCTTAGTTGCTTGGGAGTCCTTGAATATTACCTTGGGGTGCATTGGGACATCCCGAAGCTTAGGCTCTTGCCACTCCTTATTCCTTCATTCATCGTGATCTCACCCAAAACTTGAAAATTTCAATCACACAAAACTTAACAAAACGTTCGTGAGATCCGTTAGTATAATAAAGCAAATCACCACTTTAGGTACTGTTACAAACCCATTCATATTTTATTATTGCATTATACCTACTGTATTCTAACTTTACCATGGCTTATACCCCCCGATACAATCCATAGATTCATCAAAATAAGCACACAATGCAACGAAAACAGAATCTGTCAAAAATAGAACAGTCTGTAGTAATTTAAACTTTGACGATACTTCTGTAACTGCAAAAATTCTGAACAATTAGGACAACGTGGACAATTTGTATATCAATCATGTGTAAAAAATTCAGAATTGTCCGTCGCTCCGATGATTTTTAATAATTATGCTACTGGACGTAAAAGTTTCTGTTAATGCACAGAATCAAAGGAACTATCACCCAAATCATCCCAAAGGCTTACTTGGAACAAACACTAGTTAAAACATTAAAACACAAGAATAACAGTAGTATAATTGTATATTTATTGAAAAACAGAAAGGAAAAAAAAATTAAAAGATAACTATTGGGTTGCCTCCCAACAAGCACTATTGTTTTACGCCCCTAGATAGGCATAATGCATAGTTTCAAGTGTTGTCATCATTGGTTTTAGCTCCATAGATGGCCCTCATGATTGACTCCTATGATGGCTTAATTATAGTTCTAGTGAAGTGTTTCATACCTTCTTTAATGAAAACTGAAATTTAATATTTTCTTCTTTCATGTCAATAACGGCACCTATAGTTCGTAAAAACGGTCTACCAAGTATGATAGGGCAAGACGGATTGCAATCAATATCAAATACAATAAAATCAACGGGCAGATAATTCTTATTTGCAAGAATAAGAACATCACTAATTCTACCCAAATGATTTTTAATAGTAGAATCCGCCAAGTGCAAATTAAGAGGACATTCATACATATTGGTAAAACTTAGCACATCACATAGAGATTTCAAAAATGTGATACTCATATTTCTCGATAGACTAGAGTAGAGTACTATAGCGTACGCTCTGCCTAGGCTAGCTCCGTTGTGCTTCCTTTATTTATTTTATTTTTCTTAGTTTTAAATCATTTTTATAGTATTTGTTTAGTTTTTGCTCTATGCATGTACAAACTAATGCTAACATATGTTAAATTATAATGTGTTTATATTTCTAATTACAAAAAAGTTCAGCGATTTCAAAAAACAATTGAGATAATGAAAGAAGTCGTGTATTTAAAAGTGTTCAAATATTCTAATAAACTTCAGAGGGTTTTTTTTCGAATTGAGAGCTTAAATTTATCCCTGGATTTTTTAAGTCTTTCTAAATTTAAAATGTTCAACGACTTGACAAAAAGTTAAAAACTGTTTGGGAATTGAAACAAAATAAAAAATTTAAAAATAGCATAAATTTAGAAAATGTTCATGAATGTAAAAAAAACTTGAATTTTAACAAAAGTTAACAAATTTGAATAATCTTATCTAACTAAAAATATGTTCAAAAAATTTATAAAGGTTCAAAATTTTGATAATTGTTCACAAATTTTAAAAAGTTGATGAATTCAAGAAAATGATCGTGAAATTCAAAAAAATAAAAAATAATTAAATCATGAGGTATAAAAAGGAGAGGGTAGAAAAAGGGAGAAAATGAAAAATAAAAAAGGTAAAAATGGAAACAAAAAGGAAAAGAAAAACTGATTGGACAAAAGAAAACCGCAGGAAAAAAATCTCTTGAACCTTTTCAAAACTGGGTGAAAGTGTCAGAAACCGCCGTGTGACCCATCTATTGGGCTGGCGCAAGGGAGAGGCTGCGTGGGTGACAGCTATCATATCGCTTGCGAATTTTCTGTTCTTTGCAATTGCTAAACAAATAAAGAAAATGATTAAGAACCAAGAAAATTGGATTTATTTATTTTTGTTTTTCCCTGGTTTGTTTTTTAGTTTTTAAGAAACTCAGGAGGTTTATTAAATTATCTTGTGTACCTGCTGTACCAGGTGAAGTATAATTTGTGCGTTTCCCCTGGAAAAAATCGCTCGCTCGCTCGGGCAACACGGTCCGATCCAATCCGGCCTCCCCAAGACAACGACCGTGATCCACGCCGAACCCCACCGCCACCGGTAACCACCAACCGGGCAGTGTGTGTACATCACATCAGTGCAAGCCCCGGTGGTCTCACACGACTATTCACCATTGCAACCACGAGAAAAGAAGCCACTATTCAGCATTTGCGAGCTCGCATGCACACTTTGTGCGTGCAGTGCCGGCACTGCACACCCATTACTGGGCGGCCCCCGTACGTACGCGGGCAGAGCAGTGAATGGCCATCCTGGTACTGTTGCCAGTGAGTGTGATAAATAGATAGATGTCCTGCGTCGCACGGCCAGACTCTGCTCTGCTAGCCATCACGAGGTACTTGCTCGTGGTAAATGACCCGTGATGGCTGTGGCTTCTTCTTGCACGGCCCGTGCGGCGGCAGAATTTCGTGTTTTGACCCTTTTGTGATACAATTTCGTGATCTGACCCCTCTTGCAAAAAAATTCGGGATTTGACCCTTTTTCTTACCGCCAGGGGTCCTGGCGGTAGGTTTAGACATCCTACCGCCATGGTCCTTGGCGGTAGGGTACTAATCCACGTCATCCCGCGGAAACGGCTGCCGTCCCCCTCCGTCGCACCCTACCGCCAGAGGATATGGCGGTAGGATGTCTAAACCTACCGCCAGGACCCATGGCGGTAGGATGCCAACAGTTATCATCCCAAACCCACGCGCCTGCCCCCCATCTCCCCCCATTACCCCGCGCGGCCGCCAGTTCTTCTCTGTGTCGCCCCTCTCTCATCCCCTCCACTTCCCCCCATCGAATCTTCTTCGTTTCTTCATCATTTTTGCGGATCGAGATGGCCCCGAAAAGAGAAAAGTAAGCTCCTCCGATCCCTCCAATTAGTTTTAGTCAAATAGCTTCCGATTCGTCGCATTATTTGATTCAAATCACTCCACTTTTTGAACTAGATTTGATTTTTTTTGAACCTTAGGATTGATTTAGGTTGATTCTAGATGTTATATTGTGTTAGATATGAACTCTAGTCATTGTTTGGTATGGTTGTGTGAAGATGAACCCTAGTTCATATTTTTTGTGAAGGATTTTTTATTTGATATGATGCATGTTGGAGGAATTTGTTGTGATATGATGATGCATGTTGATATGCTATGATGCAAGTAGTGGATGTAGTTGGAGATAAAATGTTGAACCCTCAAGATGAACCTAGTTCATAATTTTTTGTTATGATGTGGTGAATATGATGAATATTGAAGATATTTGTTTTGATATAGGATGCATGTGGATGTTATATGATGCAAGTAGTGGATTTTGTTGGAGTAAAAATGGTTAACCCCTCAAGATGAACCCTAGTTCATGGTATTTGTTCTTGAAAAAAATATGATATGATGCATGTTGGATGTTGTTGGAGAAATATGATATGATATGATGCATTTGAACCTTGGTGATTGCATCTTGGAGGAATTTGTTTTGATATGATGCATGTTGGAGGAATTTATTTTGATATGATGATGCATGTTGGAGGAATTTAGGTTGATTTGTGGCTAGTTCTAGTTCTCTACTCACTAGTGGTGTTGAATATGCTTATGTTTGAATAATTATGCATTATGTTGAACCATGTTGCATTTCTCTTTAATTATGCATTATGCTTATAATGCTTATGTATGCTTATGATGCTTTTGTTTTTGAATTTTTATTTAGGCGGCCACCTCTTGCGGACAACATCGGCAAGCGGTACAGCATGCTTGACTACGCGTTCGACAAGGGTCATCGTGCCCGTTTCATCGAGAACGGAGTGGTAAGTAATATGAAGGAAATATTCAACCAAAGTTTTCGGATTGATGAAAATAGGTTACTAAGTTCTGCCGTTCACTTTTTGACAGATGCTCCCGCCACTGCGCATGAGGGGTCACGCGAGTGCCGTGAAGATGGACTACGACGAGCGCTACGCGCCGTTCTTCAGGAGAGCCCGACTGTTGGGTTTCGTCTTGCAGTTCAAGCGTAAGCCGCCGACGCTCGTGCACCCAGCTCTCACTGCTTTGATTGACCGGTGGCGACCGGAGACACATTCTTTCCATCTCCCATGCGGGGAGATGACGGTGACCCTCGAGGATTGGGGGATGATTACGGCCATGCCGATCGAGGGTCAGGCACTCACCGGGCGAGTGGAGAGGACCAACTGGCAGCAGATGGTTACCGCCCTCATCGGCGACTGCCCCGATGCTAAGGGTAACCTTTCCAGAGACCGATTCCTCGACGGGCGCGCAACAAGCAGCCTCAAGAGCAGCCTCGAGAGACTCGTTCAAAGAGGAACGAGGACCGTACCGGCAAGAGGGGAAGGAGCAATTAATTCTGCTCTTGGATACTTGGCTCTTGTAGTTGGGTTGTCTAGTTGTTGTGAAACTATGTCGAACTTCGTATATGTTTGCTATTTGTGAAACTATGTTGAACTCCGTTTGCTAATTAGTTGAACCGATCTGGAACTCTATTTAGTTCAACTTTTATTAATGTGTATGTGATCCCCAAGTTAATTGTTTGAGTTCTGTTTTTTAGACTATATATATGTCATTGCTGTGGATCTGCTCTGTCTTTGAAAAGTGGCAAGCTTAAACTAGCAAAATGGCAAACAGAACAGGGGATCTGCTCTGTTTTTTAACCTACCGCCACACCACCTGGCGGTAGGGTTGGCTAGCCTACCGCCACAATCCCTGGCGGTAGGGGGTGCCAAAAGACTCTGTAGCCAATTTTGCAGTTTGGCTGTCGGTAGGGTGTTCCCTACCGCCACTACCACTGGCGGTAGGTTTGGCTAGACTACCGCCATAAGCCCTGGCGGTAGGGGGTGCCAAAAGACTCTGTAACCAATTTTGCAGTTTTGCTGTCGGTAGGGTATGTCCTACCGCCACAGACCCTGGCGGTAGGTTTCCCAATCCTACCGCCACATCCCCTGGCGGTAGGGTGCCAACCCATTCTCCAGCCAACTTTCTAAGGGTTGGGTGCCAACACCTCAAAACAGTCTCCCTAGTCATTTGACATACAACATCATATAGTTCATGACATAAACATTACATGTCATCATACAAGGTCTATGCCATTAAAGTTCAAATGGCATACTTAGTTTGCACATAAGTAATCTCAAATGACAAGCTCGTCACACACAAGGCTTCTAATGTCACACATAGTTCATGACACGAAAGTCCATCATAAATGCCATTATAGTTCAAATGGCATAAACATCACATAGGGCAACATCAAAGGCATTGACGTTTTGAAGCAGGCTCTTCATACCAACTCGGCTTCTTGTAACAATGCAAATCAACCATCCTTTTGTTTTTGAATTCTTCAATCATCTGTCGAACTGTAGTGTCATCAGTTAGTTCAACCATCGCTTTACCTTTTGATTTCAACCTGCTTCTATAGTAGATAAAATCGTCTTCGTTGAACCCATAATGCGTAATGAGCAGCTTCCTCAAGAAATCAATAGTGATAAGCTCTTCAATCATTGGCTGCCATCCATGTTGAGGAGAGCCTTTTACATGCACAATGAACTTACAATAAAATGGTTCACTCGTATACCACCCATTAGCATTAGCCATCTGCAACAGACAAATCCAGTAAGTTTACATCGTAAACCCTAACCCTTACCAATAGGGTAATCATGACCATAACCCTTCCCCCCTAAGCATAATCACTAGGTAATCCTAACTCAAACCGAATATAAATCAAATGGAGTACAACACTTGGTTACTTGATATGACATACAACACCAAGTTCTTAAGGAGTTCAAATGTTAAGGGTACAAGTCCTAATAGTTCAAATGACGACCAAGGTAAGCAAAGGGGTACATGTCATTATAGTCCAAATGACAAAGATTACATAGCCTAAGGCAATTCTATTCGGCGTACGGTCCCGGGTTGCAACAAATAACATCATTTCTTTCTTTGACCCATGCCCAACGAGAAGCCCGCTTCTCGTCCGACGAAAATGGTTGCTTCACTAACCAATCAATGACCTGGCCATGATTTTCCATGTCAATCTCAACAGATTCTTCCTTTGTTGCACACAAAGCAATTTGCATTGCAAAATCACGCCTACAATTTTTTTCCGCCTTCTTGAGGTTGGCCATCTCCCTCTCCTTTTTTTTGATCAAATTTTCGGAACAGTCCTTAGTGAAATAATAATATGAAAAGGCCTTAGACGCCGCATTCAACGCATCAATGGCTTCCATCCAGAAGTTCATCTTTTCCTCAATCACTTCACGTTCACGCTTCGCCGCCTCCTCAGCAGAAGCTTCAAAGAAAACGAACGGTGCCATCCTACATTTCGATAAGTTGGTATTAAAGTGAACTTAACTTTAATTGCTTTATTAAGCCTAATCCCAACCCCAATTATGTACACTAATAGGGTAATCATGACCATAACCCTTCCCTCAAGCATAATCACTAGGTAATCCTAACTCAAACCCTAAGCATAACCACTAGATAATCCTAACTCAAACCCTAAGCATAACCTCATTGTGCAAAAGATTTGCCAAAAAAAATGAAAACTAGGGTTTGCTAAAAAATGTGAAAACTATGTGGATTGAACCAACCAAATCATTGGGGGTGGAGTTGATTTACCTTGGTGGTTGCAAATGCCTCCGATCCAACGGTGAAATGGAACCTTTTTGTGAGAGATTTGGGGGGAGTTGGGGTGGTGTGGAGAGAGTGAGGGGGCAGCAGCTCGGGTTGAGTGGGGAGAATGAGTGTGAGTGGTAGTGGGAACCACAAACCAGGACCCTCCCAACCTTATCCACCACCCAGGACCCTACCGCCAGGAGTGATGGCGGTAGGACTATGTACCCTACCGCCAGGCCATGCGGCGGTAGGACCTTTTCCACGTCAGCACTAGCTGACGGCCGTTAGACGCCGTCCAGGTACCTACCGCCAAGGTAAGTGGCGGTAGGACGTGCAAGATTACCGCCACAGCCCCTGGCGGTAGGGAAAGGGTCAAATCCCGAAATTTTTTGCAAAGGGGGTCAGATCCCGAAATTGTATCACAAAAGGGTCAAAACACGAAATTTGGCCCCGTGCGGCCTCGAGGTTTTACTGCGTGCTGGCGATCAATGCGCTGCCATGGTTTCACCCAACTCGAACCGGCAGCGCAGGCGGCATCTTGAATTATCGGTTTATTTCGCGCCCCGGCCGGCTGGACGGACGGTTAACCGTCGTCACCAGTGCGGCGCGGATGGGACGTTGCTGCATTAGAATCATCAGTGTGCCGCACCATAAACCCTCGGTAGAGTTACGAGGAGGAGTACAACGCAAAGCCAGATCGTACTGCTGCTGCATTTATACTCGTTGATCAGTGGGAGGAGTACCAACGTTAGTTCATGGTCCCCAAAATCTAATCCTTGCCCTGTTCTCCTCCCAAAATCTAATCCCTGATCTGGTTTCCCCGCCCCCAATATTCTAGTCCTTGGTCTGTTCTTCCCCAAATCTTTCCCTCCTCTAAAAGAATCTTATCCTGGAGCTGTGCTTCAACAAAAATCTATTTTTGGATCCGCTCTTCCTCTTTTCATTTCCTCCCAATTATATCTATCATGCCTCCAGTTAATCTCTCTTCTAGATCTGCCACTCATCATCGGGGGGGGGGGGGGGGGGGGGGGGGGGGGGGGGGGGGGGGGGGGGGGGGGGGGGGGGGGGGGGGGGGGGGGGGGGGGGGGGGGGGGGGGGGGGGGGGGGGGGGGGGGGGGGGGGGGGGGGGGGGGGGGGGGGGGGGGGGGGGGGGGGGGGGGGGGGGGGGGGGGGGGGGGGGGGGGGGGGGGGGGGGGGGGGGGGGGGGGGGGGGGGGGGGGGGGGGGGGGGGGGGGGGGGGGGGGGGGGGGGGGGGGGGGGGGGGGGGGGGGGGGGGGGGGGGGGGGGGGGGGGGGGGGGGGGGGGGGGGGGGGGGGGGGGGGGGGGGGGGGGGGGGGGGGGGGGGGGGGGGGGGGGGGGGGGGGGGGGGGGGGGGGGGGGGGGGGGGGGGGGGGGGGGGGGGGGGGGGGGGGGGGGGGGGGGGGGGGGGGGGGGGGGGGGGGGGGGGGGGGGGGGGGGGGGGGGGGGGGGGGGGGGGGGGGGGGGGGGGGGGGGGGGGGGGGGGGGGGGGGGGGGGGGGGGGGGGGGGGGGGGGGGGGGGGGGGGGGGGGGGGGGGGGGGGGGGGGGGGGGGGGGGGGGGGGGGGGGGGGGGGGGGGGGGGGGGGGGGGGGGGGGGGGGGGGGGGGGGGGGGGGGGGGGGGGGGGGGGGGGGGGGGGGGGGGGGGGGGGGGGGGGGGGGGGGGGGGGGGGGGGGGGGGGGGGGGGGGGGGGGGGGGGGGGGGGGGGGGGGGGGGGGGGGGGGGGGGGGGGGGGGGGGGGGGGGGGGGGGGGGGGGGGGGGGGGGGGGGGGGGGGGGGGGGGGGGGGGGGGGGGGGGGGGGGGGGGGGGGGGGGGGGGGGGGGGGGGGGGGGGGGGGGGGGGGGGGGGGGGGGGGGGGGGGGGGGGGGGGGGGGGGGGGGGGGGGGGGGGGGGGGGGGGGGGGGGGGGGGGGGGGGGGGGGGGGGGGGGGGGGGGGGGGGGGGGGGGGGGGGGGGGGGGGGGGGGGGGGGGGGGGGGGGGGGGGGGGGGGGGGGGGGGGGGGGGGGGGGGGGGGGGGGGGGGGGGGGGGGGGGGGGGGGGGGGGGGGGGGGGGGGGGGGGGGGGGGGGGGGGGGGGGGGGGGGGGGGGGGGGGGGGGGGGGGGGGGGGGGGGGGGGGGGGGGGGGGGGGGGGGGGGGGGGGGGGGGGGGGGGGGGGGGGGGGGGGGGGGGGGGGGGGGGGGGGGGGGGGGGGGGGGGGGGGGGGGGGGGGGGGGGGGGGGGGGGGGGGGGGGGGGGGGGGGGGGGGGGGGGGGGGGGGGGGGGGGGGGGGGGGGGGGGGGGGGGGGGGGGGGGGGGGGGGGGGGGGGGGGGGGGGGGGGGGGGGGGGGGGGGGGGGGGGGGGGGGGGGGGGGGGGGGGGGGGGGGGGGGGGGGGGGGGGGGGGGGGGGGGGGGGGGGGGGGGGGGGGGGGGGGGGGGGGGGGGGGGGGGGGGGGGGGGGGGGGGGGGGGGGGGGGGGGGGGGGGGGGGGGGGGGGGGGGGGGGGGGGGGGGGGGGGGGGGGGGGGGGGGGGGGGGGGGGGGGGGGGGGGGGGGGGGGGGGGGGGGGGGGGGGGGGGGGGGGGGGGGGGGGGGGGGGGGGGGGGGGGGGGGGGGGGGGGGGGGGGGGGGGGGGGGGGGGGGGGGGGGGGGGGGGGGGGGGGGGGGGGGGGGGGGGGGGGGGGGGGGGGGGGGGGGGGGGGGGGGGGGGGGGGGGGGGGGGGGGGGGGGGGGGGGGGGGGGGGGGGGGGGGGGGGGGGGGGGGGGGGGGGGGGGGGGGGGGGGGGGGGGGGGGGGGGGGGGGGGGGGGGGGGGGGGGGGGGGGGGGGGGGGGGGGGGGGGGGGGGGGGGGGGGGGGGGGGGGGGGGGGGGGGGGGGGGGGGGGGGGGGGGGGGGGGGGGGGGGGGGGGGGGGGGGGGGGGGGGGGGGGGGGGGGGGGGGGGGGGGGGGGGGGGGGGGGGGGGGGGGGGGGGGGGGGGGGGGGGGGGGGGGGGGGGGGGGGGGGGGGGGGGGGGGGGGTGCTACCACCCTTGCGCATATCATCAATAATTTTTGTGATCTTTCTGGGCAGACACCGAACTGGAACAAATCTGCCATACTTTTTAGTAAATGTACGGATCAAAATGCTCGCAACTTAGTTAAGAATATTTTTCCTGCTCCTAGTATGGACTTTAATACTTTTCACCTTGGCCATCCTCTCATGCTTCCTGGGAAGAACAGATCTGCAGCCTACAACTTCATTATCGATAAATTTAAAGTCAAGCTTAATGGTTACAAGGCTAATAGGCTTTCGCATGCTGGGAGGTTAACCTTAATTAAATCTGTCTTCGCTTCCATTCCTATATATTATATGTCTTCCATCATTTTGAGCAAAAAGACTATCTCAAAGATCACTTCCATTATTCGCAAATTCTGGTGGACGGGGATACAGAGCGACAATTCTTCTAAACCCCTATGCCTTAAGGCATGGGAGGAAATTTGCAAGCCTATGCATGAAGGTGGGTTAGGTGTTAGAGACTTGCATATTGTGAATCTATCTATGGTTGCCATGGCAGCCTGGCGTATTATTAAAAACCCCTCCTCCTTTGTGGCTGCGGTTCTCAAAGCTAAATATTTTCATAACACGTCCATATGGAAAGCCTCCCATAGTTTCCCTAAATCTGCCTTTTGGGCTTCTATTTTAAAAGTTCTTCCGCATATGTCCCAATCTTGCACTTTGCAAATTGCTAATGGCAACTCTAGCATTTGGTCTAGTCCTTGGTGTCCTGATTGGCGTAATATATATGATCACGTGAAACCGAATGCTGTTTTGCCTTATCCTAACACAATAAGAGATCTTTGGTGCAATAACTCTAAGTCTTGGGACGAGGAGAAAATTTCTATATACTTTGACGACTATCTCAAAAACCAAATTTTGCAAATCCCTATTATCAATGCAGATCTGGATGATGAACTTTGTTGGATTCATACTCCTAACGCTTCATGTACTTCAAAAAGTGTCTACAGAACCATGTTGCAGGCAAATTCTTCTTCTTCCCATAGAGGGGGACAGACTATTACTTTGCAGGAAAAATCCATTCTAAACCAGGTTTGGCGTCACAAATCCATTGTCCCGAGAGTGAAAACTTTTGCTTGGCGCCTTCTTCGACATGCTCTTCCTTCAGGTCTGCGTGCTTCCAGGTATTCTAAGCATATTAAAAAAGAATGCTGCCGTTGTGGCTCCTTAGAATCTGATTCTCACATATTTTTTCATTGCGACTTCAGTAGAGCCGTTTGGTTTATGTTGGGTATTAGAACTGATTGCTTTGATAATGCTCTCTACCCTTCTTCTATTGTCAAGCTCTTAAGTGATTTGAACCATCCGGTCTTAAATATACAATTTATATTCTCTTTAATGTGGAATATCTGGAAGGCTCGTAATGATCTCCTCTTCGAGAAGAAAATTTGGTCTCCTTTGCAGGTTCTTTTTGGTGCGAAGGCTTTGCTTAATGCAGGTTTTGAAATTTTCCAGGAGGGAGTCTCCAGCGAACACACATTATCAAAGTCTAACCAATCTGCTTGTCCCTCTAATCAATTTCAGATTGCAGGTCCCAAAGCCTTTGTTGATGCAGCCTTTAATCCTTCCCAAGCAGGGAATGTGGCAGCTATTGGAGTGTTTTTAAAAAATCCTACCTCAGATCACTCATTCTTTTTGCAGGCGGTTTCTTCGGATGTGAAATCTGTTTTGCAGGCTGAAGCTCTTGGATTACTTTTGGCAGCCTTAACAGCGAAAGAACTTGGATGGAGTGAAATCAATTTTCTTACAGATTGCAAAACATTAGAAACTGCTGCTGAGGCCAAGAACATCCTCTCTAATCCTGGTCATTGGAGCATCAGACCCCTTCTTGCAGATTTCTTCTTGGCTTCCTCAACTTTGTTGCACTCTAAAGTCATTCACATCTCTAGAACTCTTAACCTGATTGCTCATTCTCTTGCTAAGAAGGCTTTCAAAAATAGGTTTGCGCCTAGTTGTGAATTCCGTTGTAGCAAAGGAGCGAGATGTAACTCTAAATTGGCTTATGAAGCCATCAACCTCCCCAAGGGGAGGCTCCTGTCTGTACATTGCTTGGGTTGTTAATAAAATGAACTAGTCCTCTTTTGAGGGCTCCAGTTTGACAAAAAAAAAACGTTAGTTCATGGTACGACGTAAATGCAGATTATTATTTTTGAACAGAAAATGCAGATTTTGTACTGGCATATACTCCACCGAGCGAAGCAAATGGGCAATGTCGAGGCAGGCCCTCGGAAATTAACCCACGCAAAACATCTAATTTTGCCACTCAACTTTAGCAAAGTCTAATAAAGGGTTGTCTGGATGCCGCCTACCCCAACGCTATCAAAACCCTATCCCCCTCCCTGGCTTCCCTCGTATCCGCCAGAGGATGTTGGCGGGCCTGGTTTTCTCCCGCTTATTCACCGGCACGGCTTTGTGCGGGAACGCGGTGAATGATGGAGAGGCGGCCAACTACATGTAACTATCGTGTGCCGACGCTCCTCACCGATTGCGGTGGGAGAGCATGGTAGTGTGGCGGGTAGTTCAAGGGCTGGAGACAGCGGTGGTCGGACTCTTGATCCGATGGTCGACTTGCGCATTTGGGCATTGACACGGAGACGGCTCAACGGTGGTGGGGAGCGGGCGGTGGCCTTCCCCAGTGGAGCTCTGCAGGATGTAGGGTTAGGGTTGGCCGAAGATGAGGTGTCTGCATCAATGACCATCTCCCGGGTGTTGCACGAATTCTGGATTTTTTAGCTGGTCGTAAACCTTCGCTCACCACCCCTCACCATCTCAGGGGTAGGAACCGAAGGTGGTGTGCCGGCGGCGTGAGGCTACACAGCGAGGTCCTCAACCTGCTTCTAGTGTTTTCTCCAGCAGCACATGCAATCCTTGGGCCCTGTCAATTTCATGGCTAGCAGCACCGCGACATTCGGTATAGAGGTTGCTGACGGTTTCTGCAGAAACCACGTGATCTCACATCTTCGTCTAGGTCAGGCAATATTGGCTTGTGCTTGTGTGTTGTGGCCTTGTTAAAGTTGTTGGCTCGAAACTTGGCTTCAGGGATGAAGATATCAAGTTCGGCCTTTGGTTGGACCCGTACACATTAGCGCGTTGTGCGGCGATCATTTTTGAATGCTTTGCTTACAAGTAGTCACGAATGGATGTTGACATGATTTTCGAAATTAATTGCCACTTTTTGTTGTAGTAATATGTTTATTTAATCTCAGCCTACACTTGTGGTTTTCAAGTATCTAGCATATAAATAACTAGAAATCCATACTGAAATTTTGAAACTTTGACGGGCCAAAATGAGGACCTTAGCTTGAAGATTTCCTGTTCGCAGGAATTCCAAGTTCCAACCGCAGATTCTAAGGTCATGCCAACTCCCGGCGGGAGCGGATGCGGTGACGCGCCCTCAGCTCGCGGTAGTGTGCGTGTGTGATCGGCTCCCCAGGAACCTGAATGTAATTTCTGGCTTCGTTGAGGTGTGTTGCACTACAGTCTATTCTTAGGGCATCTCCAACGCTAACCCTCAAACCTCCCGCAAGCGTCTTGACCGCGCTGTCCGGATCGCAGAAGCCATCCAACGCGGTCATGTATCGGTCCGCGGCGCGGTCCGGACGTACTTTCTCCTGCAAAACAGAGACAAATGTAGGGAGCTTTGTGGGAGTCCAAATATCCGTCTGACCAACCAAAAGGCACCAAGTATCATGTCCTCTCTATGCGGATGGCGGAAGGCGGCTGATGCAGTTTGATGGTAGGATTAGCATGCTTTAGCATTTGACGGATAGCATGCTTGGCGTTTGGCGGAAGCCACTAATCACTTTGTTTTATAATTTTTGTCCTTTCTTTTTTTCTTCATATGCTCATTTGGCGGAAGCAAGTAGGCTGGCTACTAGTTTATTTGGCTGAAGGTAGTTCAAATGCTTAAGCAAGCTACCAGTTTAGCTGCTTCTTTTGACGGAAGCTAGTTCAAAACATTGGATTAGTACCCTTCCGCCAAAGGCAAATACTCCCTTCGTTCCTAAATATAAATCCTTTTAGATATTTCACTATAATGAGTGAATCTACTCTCTCAAATATGTCTATATGCATCTGTCTTCGTACGTGGTCTATAGTAGAATATCTAAAAAGACTTATATATTTAGAAACAGAGGAAGTAATAGGCTAATAACTATAAGCTTCATTCGGCGGAAGCTCTGAATTAATAGCTAGGAGCTTTGGCGGAAGCTTAGTAAAAGCATCATTTGGCGGAAGCTTTGAAAGCTTAGTAAATGTTTACTACTAACTAAATTATTAATCAAAATTGTTGTTTTTTTTAAGTTGATAGAGGCGGACATACGCGGATAGTGTTGGATGGTGCCGTCCCGCATTCGTGTCCGCGAACTGACCCCCCTTGTCCGCGGATTGATACGAGAGAAAATTTGCGGGTCGACGTTGGAGATGCCCTTAATAGATTAGGTGTCCTATTCGGATAAAAAACGTCGGAGGTTACAATATACTATCATTTTTATCTTCCAGAAATGAATTTTCAGCTGAGTTGCGTGTGCAACGCCAAGCATTGCGCACCTGCACAGGTATACTACTGATCAATGATTACGCCATGGGAGGCATTAAAAGGGGAAGGCTACCGAACCAAACCAGTTCGGGACATTGAATCTAGTGGAGTGTTTTTAAAGGATGCGAAATGAATGGGCGGATTGAATTCGTACCATCATGGTCACAGGATAATTAATGGGCTACAACCTCGAGCCCGGCTAGCTAAGAGCATGGTTAATAGTATAGCCAGCTGCTGGCTATAAGCCACTGCCATGTCATCTACAGCCCATCTTATAGCCAACATATACAATAGTAGATCAAAATAGTGTACTACTTTTTTATTATGTGGCCCACCTTTCATTCTCATAAAGTGCCTAGGAGCACGTGCTAGAGCTGGCTCTTCACGAAGAGCCCGCTTACCTTCTCTCTCCACTTCTCTTTCCTCCAACTAAGCAGAAATATACTAATTTATTCCTTATAGCCGGCTGACTCAGCTCTATTGTACTTGCTCTAAGAGCATGGTTAATAGTATAGCCAACTGCTGGCTATAAATCATTGCCATGTCATCTATAGCTCATCTTATAGTTAATATGTACAATAGTTGATTAGAAGAATGTACTACTTTTTTATTATATGGCCCATCTTTCACTCTCACAAAGTGCCTAGGAGCACGTGCTAGAGCTGGCTCTTCACCAAGAGCCCGCTTACCTTCTCTCTTCTCTTTTCTTTCCTCCAACTAAGCAAGAATATACTAATTTATTTCTTATAGCCAGCTGACTCAGCTCTATTGTACTTGCTCTAAGAGGGACAGCAGATCGTCCCGCCCATTAATTTGGACGACTGCGGCACCCCGTCGATCACCGTTATTGAACACTTTTAACTGCAGCATTATGACGGAGTAGTTATCATTGCAGTTACAGCATGGTTTTTTCCCCGGTAAAACTTGTACTCACATAACACAAAATTACAATCAATGTTGTTTAGGCTAGTCATAGTGGAGAGTAACTTAGACTAGTAATATGCATATGTTAGTCCATGTTACTCACTCCGTCTAGGTGAATAAGTCATCTTAGGTTGTGCACCGTGACCAAGGAGGAGGGGAAAACGAGAGAACTTAATGTTTATTTGTTAATTAATTGCATTGCATGCAATGAACTAACCACTGCATGTCGTGTTTGGTAGTCTCAAATAATTAAAATCATGCACACCCCACATCTCTTATTGGTTGATATGTCAAGAAATAAGAAATGAGGTAGAAGTTAATGCACCGCGCCTAAGTGTTTTGGGATTATTTGGTTTTCGTAAGATGACTTACACACCTAGACGGATGGAGTACTATCTTTATAGTGGGTAGTGTTATATGCATGGATGTCTTCATTTATTACTTTGTAGACTCATTTTGCATTATGAAGCGCTATGTGATGGTAACATATTATGCTACACTATTTGCATCTCTCCTCATTAACTACTTGCCACCTCATCATTTTTATTTATTGTGACATCTATGTTACTATCTGTGTTACTCCCACTATGACCAGCCTTATAGATCATCGCATCTTGATTCATATGCTGGATTTAATTAGAAATCTATAAATATGCGGATAATCTCCAGCGTCCGTTTCCAATATTTTTCACTCCGCAGTCAGCAGCAGCTGAGCTTTCGTACCCTATCCTCTGGCTCTGGCCTCCTTTGGTGGGCTCGTACGTCTCCTCGGTGAGGTTGAAAGCTCGTCAAGATCTCTGACCAGTCAGCAGAGTACCGCCTGCAGCACTCCTACAACCACCAAGCACTTGTACGTAACGTAACGGCCGTAGTCACGTCAAAACCAACGAGTTAAGGCCTCACCTCCCGTAGTCTAATCAAAGCTATTTATACTTCCGTTTTATTTACGCATGTTTTACAAAAAAAAATACTAGTACCATATTGCCTCCTTTCCGATTTATAGAGTTTATCTCAAAACTTTCGTTTCTCGTTTTATAGTAGGTCTCATTTCTATTGTATCCCATCACACGCTCAGATATCAAGGTGCATTAAATCACTGCATGTGAGGATTAAAAGGAAACTCATCATTGCATGTAAAAGTTCTTAGTAGTTATTTATTGGTCACACATGCATGCATTGCAATTAATACATTGGTAAACATAATTGTTTGAGAAAAACGAGCGCATTAATTGAGTACTTTTGCAAACCATCAAAATTATTCCCCCACTCTTCACCTATCTTGGTTGATGAGAAGTTGCGCCCTATAAACTGGAAATGAGGGAGTAGTAATATTTCCGAAAGATCTGGGCAGTTGTACATACGGATACGCGAGCAATGGAGTTGAACACACACCTACGTACTACGGGCCTGTTCTGAATCTCTCCAGCTTCTAACTTCACAAAATCCTCGTACGAAGCCGAGTCGAACGCCTAAGCTACAAGAAGCTAGAATCGAGAAGCTAAGCTGGACTCCAGTGTAAAAACGCGAAGCACCAAAAGCCCAGCTCCAGGAAAACAAGAATGAGGAGTTGCCCATATTTACGGCCGAGTGCCACCGCCAAGAAAACGGTTCAGCCGTCCCCCATCAAATCGGTACCTTCCCCACCTAGATCTCGCCCGAATCGCTAAGCGAGCCCATCCCCTTCGATAGTTTTCCCTCTCGGAACCCTACCGCAGTTCATCGCTGCCGGTCCGCCACCACGCCCGACTCCCCCCTGTCGTCGCCCAGCTATCTCTCCGCCGGCAGATCGGGCCATCCCAGCCTCTTCCCGTCGAATCCTGTTCCTTCGGTGTAGTTCCCTCGCCGCCAGCCAGGAGCAGTGAGCTCGCCCAACTCGACGCGGCGACGCCATTG
This sequence comes from Thinopyrum obtusiflorum, assembly GCA_036873465.1. Lineage (NCBI taxonomy): Eukaryota > Viridiplantae > Streptophyta > Magnoliopsida > Poales > Poaceae > Thinopyrum > Thinopyrum obtusiflorum. The sequence continues at coordinate 32,712 of JAAAWM010011539.1, forward strand.
ATGCGAGAGCCACCTCGCACGAGCCAGGATCTACATCCCGAACTGGGCTGGTTCCAGCGGGCCGAAAGTGGCGCTGAGCAGGCCTACTCTCCTCACAGCTGGGCTGCCAGCCAAATCCGGGGATAGGAGAAGCTACCCTCGATGCAGAACGCATGGGATTCGCCAGGTGGAGCGAGAAGCTATTTTGAGAAGCTGAATATATGAAGTTTTGTGAAGCTAGAGGGGTTCACCCTACTACTAGGCCTTTTAACGATGACTGTGAATCCTCCGGCGGGCGTACGTACGGCGGCACTACAGCGCCACGGGCCACCGTCACCAGTAATTTCAAAAGTCACACGGCCCGGCGGCTTAAATGGCGCATAGTGACAGCCAGTGACTTTGGGGTAGTGTAACAACGATGTGCAACGGCCGTGCCGTGCCACGCCCATGCCCATGTCCATGCGTACAAGAGAAGAGAAGATGAGAGAATGAGATGGCATTGGTGGGGGGTACCATTGGATGGCGTTGGTCCGTCCTGGACAACGGCCGAGAGCCGACCGAGGAGGAAATGCCATTTGGAGGCGCGTACATCAATGGCGGAGATCACAAGTCAGGGGTGGCTCCGTACCACCGCTGCGGTACAACATAACGTGAGAACAAAGCTCTTCATTTTGGTTTCATTTCACTCAGTAATTGCCGCTACCGTAGTAAGTATCTTCCTCAAAGTACCGCCACGGCTTTGCCTAATCATGGAGGAGTACTTTTTACACTTGTGAAAACACAACTGAACTAGTACTGGACGTAAGTAACCGTTTTTTTCCCGCAAAAGGAAAAAAGAACTAGTAACACTTTTTTTTTGCGATGAGGACTCGTGGATTTGGCTGGTCCCGTGGTCGCAGGTGGAGGATGGGTGGGTGGGTGCACGTCCCCCGTGCCCCGGTCGGTCGCGCGCACACATTGCTTCCCGGAGACGCGTGCGTTCCCTTCCCCCGGCGGATAAATTTCGTGTTTTGATCCTTTTCTAAAAGTTCGTCCAGATCTGACCGTAGTATGCAAAAAATTTGGGATCTGATATTTTTCTTACCGTCAGAGACTTTGACGGTAGGGTGGTAGGGTTGCACGCCCTACCGCAATTTTTTTCTAAGTATGAAACACAGTGCGTGCTCGTGCCTACCGCCGGGCACCTTGGCGGTAGGGGTATACAGGCTACCGCCAGTCTGTTTGGCGGTAGGAGTGCTTTCTACCGCCAGGGTCCCTGGCGGTAGGCTGTTACACCCTACCGTCATGGACCCTGACGGTAACAAAAAGTCAAATTCCGAAATTTTTACAAACTAGAATCAGATCTGAACTAACTTTCAGAAAAGGGTCAAAATACGAAATTTAGCCTCCCGGCCCGGCGGGCGCATTGAAAAGTCGGGAGCTGCAGGCATGCATGCATGCCCAGCGCTGCACCGAGACGACGACGACGACTGCAGCGGCGTCAGTCAGGGCATCAATAATTTTCCGTTTTCCGCGTGCCTCCGTCCGCCGGTTTCGGGAAGGAGGGAAGGCGGGCGAGGTCGACCGACCCGTGACCATCCGGCCGCCTGCGCCACGCACGGAGCCACGTACGCTCTCATCAATTACTTACGTAAGTACGTACGTACGTGCTGCTACGTGTGTGTGTATGTGCGCTCGTCGCGTCAAGGGCTGGTCGTATTAGTGCCGCCGTGCGTGGCGTAGCGTACTCCACGGCGCCCATTCAAAGTCCGCGTCGCTGCGCCGGTTTTAATTGGGCTCCATAAATTACCGCGGTCGGTCCGTGCGCAGGCGGTCCACGCATTCAAGTGCTAGCTAGCTATACATCTAGTCTGATAGGTGAACTGCTGTGAAGCGATTGTTGCCTTTCAGAATTGATTGGTCTGGTTCCTACTCCTTCCTCCCTCCCTCGCGAATCTATACATTGGTTCTCGCTGTGCGCAGTGAAATGGTTAAGCTCGTTCGATAGTCCTTTTTCTTTTCTTTTCATTTCTTTTGATTGAGGGGACTGGTTCGACAGTCAAAATCGGTTGGACGTGGGCACCAGCTAGGCTCACATATCCTACACGTGTCTTTCTTTTTTTTACAAAACTTTTTATTTATTCATCAATTGTTAAGATAGTACAACAAACGCGAATTGAACTTACCTCCGCAGGTTAGATTCCTTGTGGTGCGATGCCGGCCCAACATCAAAGGGACGAGGGATAGGCAGAAAGAATCTCATTCCATCTTCAGGAAGACATCGCCGCCTCGTCTTTCTGAGGGCGCAAACTCTATCAACAGTCCAGCACTAAGAGAAACACCTAAAAACATAGCTCTCTCGCTCACCACCTCTCTCTCTCTCTCTCTCTCTCTCTCTCTCTCTCTCTTGAGCAGGACCCAAGGACTACAAAAAAAAACACCTAAAAACATAGCCCTCCCGCTTGCAAGGACCAAGGTCCATAGCGCCTTCATGGACCTAAGGCCACATGAGACGATGCAGCCTGGCGGGAGGCAGCGGAAGCCCTAGGCTGGGGGAATGAAGGGGTATGACTGTCCCTGTGCGTTAGGAGCGAAGGGGTACAATTCGTACACGTGCCTCTAACTCAATTTGCATCCCATTTCCCCTCTTTATTTTTTTGCATCCCATTTCATGATCACGATGCATTTCGATTTATAATCAGTGGAAGATGGTACCATTAAAATCTCAGTTCACTAGCAAATGAGATATAGGATCTTCAACGAGCGATGAAAAGCAAGAAGAAAAAACCGTCAATTTTAAACGTTAACCTTAAAAAAGCCAATCGCCATTGAATTTTAGAAAATTCCTGGTCAATCTAGCATTAACGGTTCCCGATTTCCCCCCTCTGGACATAAGTATTCTATATTCGGCGGTTTCACAAGAAAAATAAAAAGCATGCTACGCGCTGGAGACCAATCTGGTGCTGTAGATAAAATGGTAAACCCTGACCAGATCAAATACCACAAGTCTTCATCTTGAGCGGGCACAAGGATAGACACAAGATGACAGTGGTCCGTGATTGTTGCCTTCTTTCATAAATAAAAGAAGTCTAAATTAGTCTAGACATCATCATAATCCTAATAAATAGCATTGAGCTACCAGGCAATTAGTGTTAAATAGCAGGAGTACTATGTAGCACTGTACTATACTAAATAGCAGGACTATTTTCTTTAGACTATTGTAGCTTAGCGAATTTCACAAATCCTATTTAGCGGCTTATAGTCGTACGGATTGTGCCATGGCTGTGTGGCTCAACCAAGGACTCTCATGTATCAAATCTCTTTTGCTTCTTGCTTCTTGATTGTAACACTGTAATTTTAAAATAAACCTCCCTTTTCTCTTGAAATAAAAAAGATGGCAAACAAACAATGCTCCCCTCCTTTTAATAAGGAAAATCAATGGATCAATCGATCAGTACGGTTTACCTTTGCGCTGATGGTAAAAATTATACTTTCGTGGAAATACAACGCTATATACATAAATGCGGTAGAGTAGACGTTTTGTTCCTTATTTTTCTGGACCAAACCTCCGTGGAAGATGGCACCATTAAAATTTCTATACAGGGTGCATTTCGATTTATAAACAGTGGAAGATGGTATCATTAAAATTTCAGTTCACTAGCAAATGAGGTCTAGGATCTTCAACAAGCGATAAAAAGCAACAAGAAAAAAACAATCAATTTTAAACATAAACCTTAAAGAAGCCGGTCGTCATGGAATTTTAGAAAATTCTTGGTCAACCTAGCATTAGCATTTCCAGATTTTTCCACTTTGGAGATAAGTATTCTATAGTCAGTGGTTACACAAGGAAAAAAAAAGGTATGATATGCGCTGGAGGCCAATTCTATGTTGTAGATAGAATGGTAAACCCTGACCATATCAAATACTCCCTCCGTTTTTATTTAGTCTGCGTATTAGCTTTAATCAAGTCAAGCTTTGTAAACCTTGACAAATTTTATAAACAAAAATATTAACATATATACAATAACAAATCAATAGCATTAGCTTTATTATTGAATATCTTTCACATCATATAGATTTGTTATAGTAAATGTTTGTACTTTCTTCTATAAACTTTGTCAAACTTTACGAAGTTTGACCTCAGTCAACTCTAATATGCAGAGTAAGTAAAAACGGAGGGAGGACCACATTATCTTGAGCGGGCACAAGGATTGACACAAGATGACAGTGGTCCGCGATTGTTGCCTGTTTCTCATAAATAAAAGAAGTCTAAATTAGTCTAGACATCATCATAATCATAATAAATAGCATTAAGCTACTACCAGGCAATTAGTGCTAAATAGTAGGGGTACCATGTAGCACTGTATAAGGAGTACGTAGGAGTGTTTCCTTTAGACCATTGTGGCTTAGCAAATTTCGCAAACCCTGTTTAGCTGCTTACAGCCGTACGGACTGTGTCACAGCATTGTGGCTCAATCAAGGACCCTCATGTATCGAACCTCTTTTGCTTCTTGCTTCTTGATTGCAACCCTGTAATTTTAAAATAAAACTCCCTTGCCTTTAAAAAAAGAATGGCAAACAAACAATACAATGGATCCCTCCTTTTAATTAAAAAAAAATGGATGAATCGATCAGTACGGTTTACCTTTGCACTAGTTTAATGGACGATTTTTGAGGGTTCGTTGTTAAGCAATCCCAAGGTTGATACCTTGGAGCATGGGCCCACCGAATCCCCACACGAGCCCTTGCTTCTACTCCACTTCCACTTGATATTCTACATAATATAATCCTCACACCCACTCTTGAAGATAGAGGAGAGAAATAATTAGAGGCGAGGAGAGGCTTGATGAGTGAGCAGTGGCGTAGGCTGGTCCATCCCCATCGGCCCGTCCGTCTCTCTCACTCAGACGCACTCATCACACACGCACCGGGAGCGGGAGGGAGGCCATCAATGCCCAGACCCGCATTGAATGCACATCTTGTCCTCATGCCTCCCCTTTCCAACAGCCACATTTAATGGTGCCCATACGTGCCTCCAAAACTCCCCCTGTTTCCCATCCCCTTCCCCTCCCATTTATCTATCTCCCCCTCCCCCGCGTCTCCCTCACTCCCAACCTCCATTGCCGCTCCATGCTCCCTCCCTCCACCATAGCCAATCACCTCCATTGTCCGCCTTGATTGGCTCGCCTCTTCTTCCTCGCTGGAGCTGTCGTCGCTGGCTAGGTGGAGGTGGCGTGCTAGATGGTCGCTGAGGCGGTCGGGTTCATGATGTCCCGCGCGGCGGACGGCGGGGCGATGTCGCCGGAGCTCGTCACCCGGGACTTCCTCGGCGGCTGCCAGGCGCCCGCCGCCTCCGCCGACGACCCCAGGCGGGACGCCGCCGCCCTGCAGGTACGCACCGCTCCACGGCCCATGCTCTGTTTCCTCTCCGTTCGCGTGTTCACTTTCGCTTCGTCTTCTTCTTCCGTGCTCAATTGCGATTTACGTGCTCTAGTGGTTAATTAAGACTTTTCAATTTGTCAGTCAATGGGTCGATTAGTCTCCTTTTTAATCATGCGCGCCGAATTAGTTTGGTCAGCAAATTTGACCGCGGACTAGTTAGTAGTGGTTGCCATTTATGGGCTTGGTCATACGAGACGGTGGGGTGAACTTTGAGCTTGAGGCTATGCAATTCCCATGTGCAGGAGCCTTTTTCACCTTTGGTCTTTCTTTTCTGTGGGAGGGCTACGTATGAATGAATGAATAGATCAAACAGACTTGCATCATTTTTATACTGTCTCGAGTATTTATTATTCTAGTACTGTACGTACTACTGTATTTACAGGAGAGTAGCAATTGTTCCCTGGGTGGAGTAGATTATTCGCAGTTAATTTATCTTCATCTGTCTGCCATGCTCCACCGGCAACTTTAATTATTCTGATGATGTTGCGCAATAATGTAGTAGCCTCACTTAAGACTTCGTTCACGATATGGGCATTTAAAGTCTCAACCATGCAAAAATCTATACAATTATAACAGTGTAGTAGTACTACTGGTTTTAATCTGCTACTTACTGCGGTGATTTTTTCTTTGCGTGCAGCCCGGCAAGCCACCCCTGCAGAAGCACCTGAGCCCGCCGCCGTCGGCCAGGGGGGACCTCAACCTCTTCCCCGCCTCCGGCGCCGCCATGGCACCACTGCCGACGATGGCGCCGGCGGCGGACTGCGCCGCGACGACCACGTACCACAGCGTGTGCACGATCGAGAAGGTCAAGACGGCGCTGGAGCGGTTCGAGCGCGGGAAGCAGGGGCAGGGGCACCACCACCACCAGCAGCACAGCGGCGCGGGCGCCTCCCCGTCCTCCTCCTCCGTCACCACCTCCTCCGTCAAGCGCCGCGGCGACGCCGGTGCCGTGGAGCAGGGCGACGGCTGCGACTCCCCGTCCGCCAGCGCCGGCGGCGGGGGCATGGTGGCCGCCGCCTGCCCGCGCTGCTTCCTCTACGTGCTCATCGCCCGGAGCGACCCCCGCTGCCCGCGCTGCGAGTCGCACGTGCCGCCGCCCGCCGCGCCGGCCCCCAAGAAGAAGCCCCGGATCGACCTCAACGTCGGCTTCCTCGGCACCTAGCCGGGCCACCAGCTACTCCAACCACGTAGCCAAGCCAAGAAGAAGTAGGTCCTCCGTCAAGATGGTTGTCGTCCGTCCTCGTCCTCGGCGCGTTAGGTAGGCAGCAGGCCTCCGGTGCCCGGATTGGCCACGACGACGCCATTGCTTTTCTGATGCCACCGACGGATTCCGGTACATAGGGGAGGTGCTCCGATCCTGATTTTTGCTTGTCCATTTCCGAGTATGGCCGGCCGTCCATCCGTCCCCGATTCTGTCATGTCAGATCAATCAAACACCCGATAGAACATGATGAATGAAACTACTATTCCTACTCACTACTGCTGCTGCTAGAACACCACCCATAATTGCCCAAAGCGTCTGCCTGCGTGCCAATTGTTCGTTGCTTCAGTTATTGCCACCAGCGGTGCCGCGCATGGCACATTGGCACATCATCTCGGGCAGCATCCCATTCATGGCGGACGACGCGACCAGTTCGCTCTTAATTAGGGCAGGGGGGGCGTCACGGGCTTCTTCGCGTCCTTTTTAATGCCGGAGACGACGACGACGATGATGATGAGGAGCTTGACGTCGCAGCTGCTGTAGCCTTGATGAATGAGCTGCAGTGGCAGTGCAGTTTGTGATCTAATGCTAGCCCGGCATGAATGAATGCCAGTTAATGGCCGATGTGATGGTTGTCTGTGCCCGGTTGTCTTTTGGTAGGGGATGACAACGAAAGCCAAGCTGCTGAGCCTGTGTGAGATTTTAATGGGTCGCAGAGGCCGCAGGTTACATCATGCAGGGGTGGCCGCGCTCTTGCAGTTCGACAGCGTATCCATGTACGTGGGCCGTGTATCCCCCTCCGTGCATACCATTTTTTTTTAGTGTCCGTCTATATCTCATCTAGATGTGAGATAAGAGCAACTCCAATGGGGCGACCCATTTCGTCCGCCGCCGTCCGTTTGGGTCGGCGCGGACACAAAAGGCGGCCCAACGCGCCGACCCAAACGGACGCGCGTCCGATTTTCGTCCGCGGGCGACCCATTCCCGGCCCATTTTTGAGCCGGATTTGCGTCGGCGCGGACACGAGAAGGACGCGCGCGCTCGCCTTCTCCTCCCCCGGGCCCGCTGGTCGGTGGCACATTGGCCTCCCCCCATCCAACACCAAACCCTCGCCCGCCTCCTTCGTCGCCGACGCCGCCGCCCATTTTTTCCGGCGACTCTTCCAGCTGCCGGCGCCTCCACATCCGCCCAGCAATGCCGCCAACTCCCCACGTAGCCCCCCACCGCCGTCTTGCCGCCGGGGAGCCGACTGCTTCCCACCCCCGCTCCCCACCACAGCCGCGACCGCGACCAAGAAGCCGCCCCCGCCAGATCCTCACCGGCACGCTCGTCGGACGCCGGCAGGGCAGCTAGCTGGTCCGTGCGCGCCACGACTCCCTTCGCCGGCCGCCTCCTTCGTCGACGCCCGCAAGCTGTTCGACAGTTTGCCCAAGGTACAAAATGGACTCCGCCGACGAGTTCTTTTTTCAGAATTTCCCTTGCGACTCCGACGATTCGTCGTCCGATGACGAGGAGGAGATATTGGCTGCCGTGTTGGTCCATCACCACCTCAACAGCCAGCGGCCGTTGTTCCGTGGCTCCATTCCGGGCCACCTTCCGGCATTGAATCGCAACCGAGAGAGCGGGCATTTCCTTCTTTGGAAGGACTACTTTGATACAACAAACCCGTTGTTCAAACATAAAAAATTCCGCCGCCGTTTCTGTATGAGTAGGCATCTTTTCAACCGTATTAGAGAGGGGGTGGTCGGCTATGATGACTATTTCGAGTGCAAAGAGGATGCCGTTGGCAAGATTGGTTTCTCCTCTTATCAGAAATGCACCGCCGCCATCCGAATGCTTGCATACGGAGTGCCCGTTGATCTCATTGACGAGTACGTCCGTATGAGCGAGTCTACATGCCTAGAGTCCCTGTATAAGTTCTGCAAGGCTGTTATTGCTGTGTTTGGCCCTGAGTACTTGAGAGAGCCGACTCCTGAAGATACAGTCCGTTTGTTGGCGATGAATGCCAGCAGGAGCTTCCCAGGGATGCTTGGCAGCATAGACTGCATGCACTGGGAGTGGAAGAACTGCCCTTCTGCTTGGCAAGGGCAGTATAAGGGCCATGTCAGAGCTTGCACTGTCATACTAGAGGCCGTGGCGTCTCAAGATCTCTGGATCTGGCACTCTTTCTTTGGCATGGCTGGATCACACAATGATATCAACGTGCTTCAGCGCTCGCCGGTGTTTGCTAGGCTTGCCGAAGGCAACAGCCCACCAGTGAACTTTACTATCAACGGCCACAACTACGACAAAGGATACTACCTGGGTGACGGTATCTATCCTCAGTGGACCACTATTGTCAAGACAATCCCCAACCCTGTTGGAGAGAAAAGAAAAAGATTTGCCCAAGAGCAAGAGAGTGCTAGGAAGGATGTCGAGGGTGCCTTTGGTGTTTTGCAATCTCGATGGGGCATCGTTCGGTATCCTGCTAATACCTGAAGCACGCAGAAACTGTGGGAGGTGATGACTGCTTGTGTGATCATGCACAATATGATCGTAGAAGACGAGCGCCCGGAACGTCTGTACGATCAAGAGTTTCAGTTTCAGGGTGAGAATGTTATGCCTGAGCATGGAGGAGCGGCAACGTTTGAACAGTTCACCCAATTTCATCATGACATGCGTGATTGGAAAACCTACGTGCAACTGCAAAATGATTTGGTTGAGCATATGTGGGCTTATGTTGGCAACCAATAGATGTATCTTCTTTTATTCGGCTTACAAAACTATGTGAGACATTTTTGTTTTTATTCGGCTTGTAAAACTATGCTATTTTATTCGGTTCAAAGTTATTTGACTATATGTTTAAATGAAATAGGGCGGCCAGCCGGCCACGCCGGCACATATGGGTCGGCGCGTTGGGCGCGCTGCCGACCCATATCTAAAACAGGGCGGACGCCGGGCGGCCGGCCGACCCAAACGGACAAAAAGCGGGCGAAATCGCCGTCCGTTTGGGTCGCCCCATTGGAGTTGCTCTAATATCTCATATCTAAGTATGACATCATCATTTTTTGTGTGGCATGTTTGTTTGTTTGTTTGTTTGTTTTGTTACGATCGCTAACCTCGCTCACGTAGTGTTTTTTTTTTTGAGAATCGCTCACGTAGCTAACGTCCAGCCCATCACTAACGTGGCTCACGATTCCCACCTGGGCTGCTCCAAGAAAAATAATGATTGTGAAAATCACAATCGGTTGTACCTTGCATCACACTAACCTTTTTTTTTTTGCGAAATGCATCACACTAACCTTAAGAAAAAGCACAAAAATCCTGTACGTCCCAAAAAATCATCTACGTGGGCATTAATTTTTTTTTCTTTTCAAATGATGAAAGTGCTTTCGGGTAAAAAGCTTACGTTTTTCAAGTAAATATTTTAGTAAAACTTGATGAATTTAAATATTATGCGCTGCTTCGAGAAATGTCCGCGAACTTGGCGGGTACAAAAAATGTTCACGAGTTTAAAAAATGTTTGCGACTATAAAAAATGAAAATCTGAAGAAAAAAAATACTCACGAGTTCCAAAAATATTTGTGATTTCAAAAAAAAATTGTGAGTTCAAAATTTGCTTGTGGATTCAAAAATTGGTCGTGATTTTGGAGCCCAGTTGTGAGTCGCATATGATCAACTTGCAACTGAGGTGAAATTTTAATTGAGGTGGCAACAAAAAACTTCAAACCCTAGTTGCAAGTTGATGGTGGACTTGCAACTTGGGCAACAACAAAAATTCAAACCCGGTTGTGAGTAGAGAGTGGACTTGCGACTGAGTGTGAATAAAAAAAAGGTCAAGCCATGTTGCAAGTCGAGGGCGAGCTTGCAACTAGGTGCGAATAAAAAAGGTCGGCCCCAGTTGTGAGCCGAGGGTAGACTTGCAACTGAGGCAACAACAACTATAGTCCTAGTTGCGAGTTATGGGTGGGCTTGCAACTGGGGTGAGAACAAACTACAAGCCTGGTTGCGAGTCGAGGGTGGAGTTGCAACTGGGATCACAAACACACTATATGCTTAGTTGCGAGTCTCGGGTGGGCTTGCAACTGAGATGAAAACAAACTACGAGCCCAGTTGTGAGTCGAGGATGGATTTGCAACTAGGGCAACTACAGCTACAAGCCCCAATTGTGAGTCGATGGTGGACTTGCAACTACAAGCCCAGTTACGAGTCGAGGGTGGACTTGCAACCGGGACACCTACAACTTAGGGCCAAGTTGTGAGTCGAACATGGACTTACAACAAGTATGAAACAACACAAGCCTAATTGCGAGTCGAATGTGGACTTGCAACTATGACAACTATGAAACTACGAACCCAGATGCGAGTCAAGGGTCGACATGCAACTAGGATGAAACAAACTACATGCCCAGTTGCGAGTCAAGGGTGGACTTGCAACTAGGATGAAAAAAACAAAGGTCGATGTAACACCCCTATGTAACTTAGCACTGTGACTCTTTGTAAAACATGCCAAGTCATCATCTATGCAATGCTTGATCACAGTGTTAGCTCAACTCAATTCAAATTTCTCTCTGAAAATCAATCCAAACTCAAGTGCAAAATAAAGTGGTTCAAAAATTGCTGGAAAAATGTTCACCTTCTAGCAAATATTCTAAAATCATTTGATGTTAAGGAATACAAAATCATCATCAATTCAAAGTGGGCCTAAGCATTTTAAAACAGTGCCAAAACAGCACTTTAAATGCCATATTCATTTTTGAAAAATTCAAAAGGATTCCAAAACTCCTCAAACTTTTTGGGGCAGTGCAGAATATTCCACTGTATTTTTATGACCAAGCTTCACATTTATACAAAAACATTTGGTAGCTCATATAAATTGCTAAACCCTGCTGTAAAAAGAAAAGGGCTGAAAACTAAAAGAAAAAGGAAAAGGCCACTGTGCACTGGCCTAAGTGCACAGTGCCCCGAACCAGCCCATCAGGCCCATCTCTCTTTCCTCCCTCGCTCTCTCTCCTGTGCGTGTCGCCACGCCCGTGGCCGCGCCGGCGAGCGCCGGCGAAACGGCGACAGCGCGACGCCACCGACGCCCCACCGACGCGAGGGGATAAGGGTCGGGCGTCGTCCATTCCCCCTGGTCTCCCTCGTCATTCCTTCCCCTCTCCCTCGCTCTCCCTCTCTCGATTTCACCGACGCCCGAGCGGAGCCGCCGCCGCGCCAGTGAGATCCCGCGGCCACCGGCGCTGCTCCGACCGCTCGTGGTGTCCAGAAGATCCGCCGGCGACCGCTTCGTCGTCTGGTGGCCTCAGCGGGAGCTGGGAGGCACCGCAGCACCGTCCTCCTCCGTCCCCTTCTCCGACAGCCGCCGGTCTTCTCCGACTCCGGCGACGCTCTTGCTGCTCCTAAACTTCCGAGGGCCATCGTGCATGCCGCTAGGTGAGCCCCTCATCTTCTCCCCTCGCTCCCCTAGCTCTTGCGCACGCTAGCCATCAGCTTAGCCATGGCCGAAACCGCCGCCGCAGCAGCACCTCGCCACCGTGGCCATGGTCCCTGTCACGTCCACCTGAGCACGATAACGTGCTCCTGGACGCGCCCGCGCACAGGCTTCCCTGTGCCCCCTAGCCCCTTTTCCCTCGAACGCCCGAACGCGCCTCCGCCTTAGCTCGTCGCCGGCGAGCCTCTGTTGACCAAATGGTCAAGTGGCGCAGTTCAACGTGCTCGCCTGCGCGTGTAGATGCCTTCTGGGCTAGCCAATTGGCCCGAGCACGTTCGCTTCGTCGATTCCATCCCCGACCGATTTCGGCCGGCCGCCTCGGTCGTCGGGGGGGGGGGGGGGGGGGGGGGGGGGGGGGGGGGGGGGGGGGGGGGGGGGGGGGGGGGGGGGGGGGGGGGGGGGGGGGGGGGGGGGGGGGGGGGGGGGGGGGGGGGGGGGGGGGGGGGGGGGGGGGGGGGGGGGGGGGGGGGGGGGGGGGGGGGGGGGGGGGGGGGGGGGGGGGGGGGGGGGGGGGGGGGGGGGGGGGGGGGGGGGGGGGGGGGGGGGGGGGGGGGGGGGGGGGGGGGGGGGGGGGGGGGGGGGGGGGGGGGGGGGGGGGGGGGGGGGGGGGGGGGGGGGGGGGGGGGGGGGGGGGGGGGGGGGGGGGGGGGGGGGGGGGGGGGGGGGGGGGGGGGGGGGGGGGGGGGGGGGGGGGGGGGGGGGGGGGGGGGGGGGGGGGGGGGGGGGGGGGGGGGGGGGGGGGGGGGGGGGGGGGGGGGGGGGGGGGGGGGGGGGGGGGGGGGGGGGGGGGGGGGGGGGGGGGGGGGGGGGGGGGGGGGGGGGGGGGGGGGGGGGGGGGGGGGGGGGGGGGGGGGGGGGGGGGGGGGGGGGGGGGGGGGGGGGGGGGGGGGGGGGGGGGGGGGGGGGGGGGGGGGGGGGGGGGGGGGGGGGGGGGGGGGGGGGGGGGGGGGGGGGGGGGGGGGGGGGGGGGGGGGGGGGGGGGGGGGGGGGGGGGGGGGGGGGGGGGGGGGGGGGGGGGGGGGGGGGGGGGGGGGGGGGGGGGGGGGGGGGGGGGGGGGGGGGGGGGGGGGGGGGGGGGGGGGGGGGGGGGGGGGGGGGGGGGGGGGGGGGGGGGGGGGGGGGGGGGGGGGGGGGGGGGGGGGGGGGGGGGGGGGGGGGGGGGGGGGGGGGGGGGGGGGGGGGGGGGGGGGGGGGGGGGGGGGGGGGGGGGGGGGGGGGGGGGGGGGGGGGGGGGGGGGGGGGGGGGGGGGGGGGGGGGGGGGGGGGGGGGGGGGGGGGGGGGGGGGGGGGGGGGGGGGGGGGGGGGGGGGGGGGGGGGGGGGGGGGGGGGGGGGGGGGGGGGGGGGGGGGGGGGGGGGGGGGGGGGGGGGGGGGGGGGGGGGGGGGGGGGGGGGGGGGGGGGGGGGGGGGGGGGGGGGGGGGGGGGGGGGGGGGGGGGGGGGGGGGGGGGGGGGGGGGGGGGGGGGGGGGGGGGGGGGGGGGGGGGGGGGGGGGGGGGGGGGGGGGGGGGGGGGGGGGGGGGGGGGGGGGGGGGGGGGGGGGGGGGGGGGGGGGGGGGGGGGGGGGGGGGGGGGGGGGGGGGGGGGGGGGGGGGGGGGGGGGGGGGGGGGGGGGGGGGGGGGGGGGGGGGGGGGGGGGGGGGGGGGGGGGGGGGGGGGGGGGGGGGGGGGGGGGGGGGGGGGGGGGGGGGGGGGGGGGGGGGGGGGGGGGGGGGGGGGGGGGGGGGGGGGGGGGGGGGGGGGGGGGGGGGGGGGGGGGGGGGGGGGGGGGGGGGGGGGGGGGGGGGGGGGGGGGGGGGGGGGGGGGGGGGGGGGGGGGGGGGGGGGGGGGGGGGGGGGGGGGGGGGGGGGGGGGGGGGGGGGGGGGGGGGGGGGGGGGGGGGGGGGGGGGGGGGGGGGGGGGGGGGGGGGGGGGGGGGGGGGGGGGGGGGGGGGGGGGGGGGGGGGGGGGGGGGGGGGGGGGGGGGGGGGGGTATGTTTTTCAACAGAAAATCCCGAAGGATTGTGTGCCTCATCTGATGTTTCCGAAAGGTTGCCTTGATATTATGAACTTACGGCCAGGTCATCCTATGCATCACTGTTGTTCATACCGGATTTCTAAAACCAATGTAGACATGACAATCAAAGATTGGAAAAAATGTATGGTCAATCGTAGGGAGCTACTTGGAAGCAACATTGTGCGAAGCGCAAGAATTGGAGACAGGATAATCTCCATTCTCCATAATGGAGAGTCAGGGCCTATCTTGTTTTATGCTATTTTACCTAAGAGAGGGTAGTAGGTCCTATGAGAGAGGAGTAGGTCCTAGGTACAATGTGTTGTTATGTGCTACAATGTGTTAGAGTTGATGATGATGATGAGGAGTTGTGATTATGACTAGTGACCAACTTGCTATATGATGTCTCATTGATGAAAATGATGATCATGAGGAGTTGTTATATGATAATGATGTATTATGATGATAAGTTGTTAATGATATGATGATGATGATGATGATGATGATTTATTATATCATTGGGTGAAAGAACCGCGGATTAGTTTCAAGTGGATGGATCCATCCACTTGAAATTAGTCCACGGTTCTTTCACCCAGTGATGTAATAACTCATTATGATGTAAAAACAATCTCTAAATTGCTACTGTATGAAAACTTGTATAATGGTGTATGAATACGACAAAAAATGAAAAAGCAATAGAATATGCAATAATAGTAGTAGCGCGGGCACAGAGGCACGCTGCTAGTATTTACCAGTAGCGCTTTACTACTAAGTACGTATAGCAGTAGCGTGTGTGGACCAACGCTACTGCTAACCTTTAGCTGTAGCGCCTTATCAGTAGCGCGGCACCCCGCGCTACTGATATGCCAAAAACCAACGCTACTGCTAGGCTTTTCCCTAGTAGTGATGGCTGCCCAAGACAGCTGGCCCGGGGGGCCTGCCCCATCTAGCCGGCCTCCGGCGGGGGGGAGCCGGTCGAGGGAGTTGCGCCGTCCCGAGTGCGCTGAAACGTTGACCTACCTTGAGCCTACCCGGGGGTCGTCCCCCCCGACACTCTAAGTGAAAATGTACCATTGCGATGATCATGATATGGAACTGTTTGTATGTGAGGCTACCCAATGCAATCTATGTGTATGCCATGAAATGCAATGTAAAAGATTTTGTATTGTGCATATGAAATGGAATATTAAAAATATTTGTATGTGAGGCTGTGATTTGTATTTCTGTAAAGCTAGGGATGCACTACTAGCAGTAGTCCTACTGGATTACTAGAAGTGCAACCAAAAGATCCTAGCTAGAATTTTACATCACAAACCGTCCACTTCGCTATGGGTGGTCAATGATAAGGCTCTGCTTGGCGCCCTTGTGATAGTTAGTACTGACCGGCCCGTCCGTAAGTGATGAGAGTTGCCACAGACCCGGAAACCCTGACGGGCCTCACGCGCATCAGTGATGACTACTTTTGGCCGTTCAGTGCTATTTTGACCTGTAGTAGTGGGAACTTGGTCTTCATGGTGATGATGATGTCGTGACCGATGTGAACTTGCTCCGAACGGTAGCTCGGAAGCATGTGAACTTGAGTGTCATCGTGAGATATGAAGACGAAGACGACTTGCTGTTGTTGAACATGTCCGCGATTTTTTCCATTTGCGCATCCATCTTGGCACCAAAGCGGTCTATCTTGGCGTCGAAGTATTCATTTGTGTGTGTTTCGGATTTAATGGTCTATGCGCTCATGCAAGATGGTGTTGGCGTTGTTCATAGCTCGCTGGAGGCCGACGTGGTGAGAGATGGAGATGTAGTCATGTGCATCCTCTTGGTCGTCGTAGATCGGACAAGATGTACCTCTCCTATCCATCAAAGCACTCTAGCAAGGTGTGAGTAGAAATGTATATGAATAATACCAAAGTTACCTCTTTTCAAAGTTGTAGATGAATCAAGTGTTGGACATATGCCCTAGAGGCAATCACGTGATGATGTTGTTTCCTTATGTATTCATGAGTTATTTGTATTGTCCTTGAACATCATCACTGATATGTATCAATAAGTATGTGACTTATTTGTGAGACTATATATTGCATGATGATTGTTCAAATGGTCCCTAGTTCATATGGTTATGCGAACACATATCCTTTGACTAGTATACGATTTGGTTGATGACTATGTTTCACAAATCATGTGCATAGAGATGCTAACTCGATAGTATGGACTCAGCGATGGGGATCACCGAGTCGGACATACCCACTTTGAGACGCAGCGATATATTGCCATCTGTTAGCCTCAAGTATAATGTATATGCCATGTCCTAGATTTGAGGTCTTCGCATGCACTCAAGGTGTGAATCGACTTACTTAGGGTCTATCAAATGCTACTTCGTAACTGGGTAGTTATAAATGTAGCATTCAGGTTAGTCGTGAAACATGCCGTGAGACATGGCTGGCAGAGATGGAATTTGCCCCTCCAATTCGGAGGGATATTCCCTAGGCCCTCTTGAGTGATCAGAGTCGGAAATCATGGCCATGTGACTTGGGTTAAGTTTTAACCCATTTTGGGAATCTGTACCACAATTTCAAGAAGAGAGGTCGAGCTACCAATAAGTGTGACAATTACTTGGCTTGAGCTCAACAACATATATCGTGAGCCAAAAGGAATGGTGCATATGACACATTGTAAAGGTTTGTCAATATGACTTTGCGCACACATAGGAGCTGGCATGTTCTACTAGGTTCGTCTACCAGCTATTGACTTGACATGTCCATGTATACGTGAACCTATAGGGTCACGCGCATAAGGGACAGGAGCTCATTCGGATTGGATCCGAGTGGAAATTGGGTGTTGAGTCCTAATGGGCCTCAAGTGTTGATCCCATCTCGGACGTCTATATAAGTGGAGGGGCGAGACCTCGGAAAGGGTTTGACCAGTCTCATGACCTAGCCGCCGCCACTCCCACATCCACATCATGCGATTGGACCTAGCAGTCCGCTGCCCAACGTTCATCTCTGCATGTGCGGATACCTTGGAGGTGTCGTGCCTTCGACGCTTGGACGAACCGTTCAAGGGAACTGCGAGGAGGAGACGGGAATGCCCATCGCCAACTCTACTTCCGCTATCATGACTGCGTGTGTCTAGCGGTAAAACCTGATCCCGTGATCTATCTCCACAACATGTTCCTGGTTCGCGTGGTAGATTTTTTTTTGTTTTGCGTTAGCGTAGCATACCATGTGCCCCAACATCAACCAAGCTCCTGATTGTCAATGAGAAATGAGTATAATGTGGTAATGAACCTTGTCCAAGAACGCACACCTAACACAAGGCTTATATGCATCTTGGCAGGGTAAGTGGCACGATTCAAGCAATATGAAGTTTATGTTATGTAAAAGTTGGAAGTGAACCAAATTGAACTAAAATCTTATGCAATGGATCACAAAAATAAGGATAGAGAGGCAAAAGAAAAACTCACACACAAAGATATTGGGGCTTGTGCAACCAAGAAAATGAGCATATAAATTTTTCCTAGAGAAGACTAAGCTCATGTTGTGCAAACTCGAGGAGAGACGCTAGCTTGATTGTGCTTGTAGGGCAAGATTCATAAAGCTTGGCACCAACCTACATTTGCAAGCGTAACGTTCCCTATCCAATGTATCCTTTGCTTATAAACTTTTTGTGATTTTTTTCTTTTTCTTTTTTTTGAATTTTCTCTTCCATTCCACTATTTCTTTTGAGCCTTGACCAAATATGCAACACAAGTATTGCAAGATAATGCACGGAGTAAACTATAACACGATATGATGCGCAAGCGATCACTAAGGTGCACAAGTTCACGAGGCTCAGCAATTCTCAACTAGAAAGTCTCGATAGGTTCAAGTAGTTGCAAAGGACGGAGTGGCTCTCTTGGGTAATGGCAAGGAAGGTAAATCTTATGTGATGGAATGCTATACCTCGTAGACGCCTCTACCTTTACTAAATCGGTAGTAACCGGCCTTGCTTCCGGTGTCGGTGTCAAAAGGATGGGGTGATCGTCGTCGAAGGTGGACTTGTGGGGTTGATGTAGGTGATGTCGTGGTACTTGTTATCCCAGGAGGTAGGCGAAGATGTCGCACATCCAAATGGCGAAGATGCCATGCGATCACTTGGCGAAGATGCCAGAGTAGCCAATGAAGCCGAAGAACCGGAGAGAGGGCCGTGGGCACGGTGGTGGTGGCGGATCCAACTTCAACGATAAGAAAAGATTTTTTTTGGCCAAGGGAATGCAAATAGTGCTAGATCCACTTGCAAAATGCCGGATCCATGGATTAAATCCAACCAAAACTCACTAGAACCACCAAATTGCTCAAAATCGGGTATGGCTATTTTTATGGGGATTTTCAAAATTGGGAAGAGCAAAACCAAAATTAGGCTAGAAAATGATGGGGGAGGGCTCCAATTCATGGCAACCTTGCTCATGATACTAAACAATACGGGGCAAGCCACTAGGGTGGCCCAATCTTCATGAATTGGAGGTGGATTGGAGTGAAATCACAAGAGAACAAGGAAACACAAGGGAAATTGTGCAAGAACAAACACACAAAGGCAAGATTTATTACAAATTCCACTCATATCCCAAATCAATCCAAGAGGTACACCTTGATTCCATGAAAAACAAAGGAAATAAAGGAAAACAAAGGACAGTTCATCCCCAAATCCAAAGAAATGGAGGCCTTGAGAGATAGTCTTCCTCAAATCTCAAAGAGAGATGGCGGTCTTGATATCCCCTTGGGAATCTTCTCCAATGGAGTCTTCTCTACAAGTAGAGGCCTCGATCCCACAAGGGGAGGATAGAAGGAGCAAAGCTCTCTCAAATCTTTGTCTATGCTTTGCAAACCCTAGAAAATGCAAGAGGTATGAAATATATAGGTCCTACGGAAAGAAGGGTAAGTCAGGGGTACAAGGGACTTTTCCCAGCAGCTGCTCGTAGGCAGGCCCGTGGGCATGGGGGGGGGGGGGGGGGTGCTTGGGCACATGGTTAAGGGGTCCTGTGGGCATGGGGTGTCCAGAGAGTTTGGTGGCTGGACCCCTTGGGCACGGGGTGTCCAAAGAGCTTTTCCTTGTCTAGGGGCTCTGGGCACCGTCTTCCTCACCTCCTTCTTGCTCCCCCTCATGGACTTGGCATTCCTTCCTCACTTCTCCATGGTTGTCATCATTGTACCTAATCACACATAAGGTTCCACTTTGAGGTAGTAGCCATGTCTCATCCAAATGCATAGGGACCGGAAGTAGGAGATAAGTCACCTCAGTTTCAATGATACGTGCGCAAGCTCTTGTCATCGGTCCACTAGGAGCTTGAGGGCTTGATGATGGGTTCATGATGATGTCCATGTGGTGCTCCGCGTCAAGATGGGTCCAAGCGGAGGCAAAATGGAGAGGTTGTAGTGTGGCCACTGACTAATTGACATGCCTTGTTGACGCACGTGAGGTGTGCATGGGGCCAATTAAAGGAGCATGCATGGTGAGATGGCAACATGTACTGTAGACCATAGGTGGGTGGATGGGTGCATTAGGGTTTGGTTTGGAAAGTAGAGTGCAGATGTAGGATGCCACGATTACTAACTTGGTGTCGACGTTGTACCAACCAAATATCGATGAATTTATTTTGAATTTAGAAGGCATAGTACTACCGATGGTACTTGTTTCTTGGTATCAGTCAATCGATTTCACACCTATTTAAGACATGCAAGACCAAGCCCTTTTCTCATTGCCGCAACACCGCATGCCTCACCTTGATCGAACATTCATTTCTTCATGGTTACATATATTAGTCTCATTTTCTATGACAATCGCCTTCCCAGTCTAGAGTACTGTAGGGTTGAGAGGCATCAGGAAATTGCACGTGTGAGTGTCACGGGGCGTCCATGCTGTCCTGTTTCTGCCGCTTGTACTCGAGCTCTGTTTCCCCAGAAGGAAACCACATTATGACCTGAATGTTTCTTCTGCTAGGATAGTAAATTATGAGTGATATGCTAGCAACTACTAGATAGCTAGCTTGATTTTTTTTTGTCTGAAATTGTGTCCTCATTCAATTGACACTCTGCTATTTGCAGCTGTAAAGATATTTAGAGCAACTCCAACGGGCCGACCCAAACGGACGGCGATTTCGTCCGCTTTTTGTCCGTTTGGGTCAGCCGCCCGCCCGGCGTCTGCCCTATTTTTCATATGGGTCGGCAGCGCGCCCAACGCGCCGACCCATATGTGCAGGCGTGGCCGGCTGGCTGCCCAATTTTACATTGATTTGCATTCAAACATATTGTGAAATGAAATAACAAGCAAAATAGTTTAGCCGCCCAAATAAATAGTATAGTTTTACAAGCCAAATACAAATAAAAATGTTTCACATAGTTTTGCAAACGAATAAAAGAAGATACATCTATTGGTTGCCAACATGAGTCCACATATGATCAACCAAATCATTTTGCAGTTGCACGTGAGTTTCCCAATCACGCATGTCTTCATGAAACTGAGTGAACTGCTCAAATGTTGCCGCTACTCCATGCTCAGGCACAACATTCTCACCCTGAAACTGAAAGCCTTGATCGTATAGACGTTCCGGGCGCTCGTCTTCTACGGTCATATTGTGCATGATCACACAAGCAGTCATCACCTCCCATAGTTTCTACGTGCTCCAAGTATTAGCAGGATACCGAACGATGCCCCATCGAGATTGCAAAACACCAAAGGCACGCTCGACATCCTTTCTAGCACTCTCTTGCTCTTGGGCAAATCTTTTCCTTTTCTCTCCGGCAGGGTTGGGTATTGTCTTGACAATAGTGGTCCACTGAGGATAGATACCGTCACCCAAATAGTACCCTTTGTCGTAGTTGTGGCCGTTGACAGTAAAGTTCACCGGTGGGCTGTTGCCTTCGGCAAGCCTAGCAAACACCGGCGATCGCTGAAGCACGTTGATATCATTGTGTGATCCAGCCATGCCAAAGAAAGAGTGCCAGATCCAGAGATCTTGAGACGCCACGGCCTCTAGTATGACAGTGCAAGCCCTGACATGTCCCTTATACTGCCCTTGCCAAGCAGAAGGGCAGTTCTTCCACTCCCAGTGCATGCAGTCTATGCTGCCAAGCATCCCCGGGAAGCCCCTGCTGGCATTCATCGCCAACAAACGGGTTGTATCTTCAGCTGTCGGCTCTCTCAAGTACTCAGGGCCAAACACAGCAATCACAGCCTTGCAGAACTTATACAGGGACTCTAGGCATGTAGACTCGCTCATACGGACGTACTCGTCAATGAGATCACCGGGCACTCCATATGCAAGCATTCGGATGGCGGCAGTGCATTTCTGATAAGAGGAGAAACCAATCTTGCCGACGGCATCCTCTTTGCACTCGAAGTAGTCATCATAGCCGACCACTCCCTCTCTAATACGGTTGAAAACATGCCTACTCATATGGAACCGGCAGCGGAATTTGTGATGTTTGAACAACGGGTTTGTTGTATCAAAGTAGTCCTTCCAGAGAAGGAAATGCCCGCTCTCTCGGTTGCGATTCAATGCCGGAAGGTGGCCCGGAATGGAGCCACGAAACAACGGCCGCTGGCTGTTGAGGTGGTGATGGACCAACACGGCAGCCAATACCTCCTCCTCGTCGTCGAACAACGAATCGTCGGAGTCGCAAAGGAAATTGTGGAAAAAGAACTCGTCGGCGGAGTCCATTTCGTACCTTGGCAAACTGTCGAACAGCTTGCGGGCGCCGACGAAGGAGACGGCTGGCGAGGGGAGTCGCGGCGCCCACAGACCAGCTAGCTGCCCTGCCGGCGTCCGACGAGTGTGACGGCGTCCGACGAGCGCGTCGGTCGGATGTGGCAGGGGCGGCGAGGCGGCTTCTTGGTCGTGGGGCGGCTGTGCGGTGGGGGAAGCGGTGGTGGGAAGCAGTTTGCTCCCCGGCGGCAAAACGGCGGCGGGGGGGGGGGGGGGGGGGGGGGGGGGGGGGGGGGGGGGGGGGGGTCGTTGCTAGGCGGATGTGGAGGTGGCGGCGGCAGCTGGAAGAGTCGCCGGAAAAAATGGGCGGCGGCGACGACGGAGGAGGCGGGAGGGTTGTTTTGTTGGCCGCAGGGTGAGACGTGAGGCCGATGTGCCACAGACCAGCGGGCCCGGGGACAGGAGTAGGCGAGCGCGCGCGCGTCCGTCGCGTGTCCGCGCCGACGCAAATCAGGCTCAAAAATGGGCAGGGAATGGGTCGCCCGCGGACGAAAAACGGATGCGCGTCCGTTTGGGTCGATGCGTTGGGCCGCCTTTTCTGTCCGCGCCGACCCAAACGGACGGCCGCGGACGAAATGGTTCGCCCCACTAGAGTTGCTCTTAGTAAGATTAAATGGGTGTAGATTCAACTACTTATTATTATTTACAACTGTGGACGAGTTAAAAAGGTATAAAAATTACGCCGCAGCAGAGTAGGGGAGGGGAGCAGAAGGAGGGCCGCTTTGCCGCATGCACACGTGTTGCATCGCCACGATAGGTAGGAAGGGTACATCTGGCGTGGATGGGAACTCCTCGTCGACTCGTTGTCATGGGCCACTAGTACTACTCCCCCAAGCTGGGAGCTGTCGGATTTTTTGGTTTCGTGCGGATGCCGTCTCCTTCTCCCTCTATCCCTTCCTAACCGCCGCCGGCAACTCCCTTGCCGCCGGCTACCACCCCACCTCCCCCCCAATCCGAGTTTCCCCGTCCAAGCTCCCCTCGTGCTCCCTCTCCGCCTGCCCAGCCTGTTTCTCCCCTCCGTCCGTCGCTGCTCCCTTCCAGTCTAAGATCCCCTTCGCCCGACGCCGCTTCCCCCCAGCCTGAGCTCCCCTTCCGCTTGTAGTCGCTCCCCCCAGCCCAAGTTCCTCCGCCACCCATCGCCTTTTGCTTCAGCCCGTGCTCCCTGCTGTCGCCAAGCTTTGCCGCCCTTTGCAGCCTCTCTCTTCCCATCGCGCCTCTTCTCCTCGACCATATGCCTTTGTTAGAAGCTCCTCTGCAGGAACATGTTAAGGTGATGTCCTCTTATTTCTTCTAGCTGCTATGAGCTTAATATCTTGGAACTGTCGAGGAATAGGCAGGAGCCTCGACAGTAATAAAATGTGCTATCTTGCCAATTTAATTTTCTCTACTCATGCCAAAGTTATCTTCATATCCGAAACTAAAACTTCCAGGTTTAATTCCTCTCAGTTAACTAATAGATTCTCCTTGGCACATGCTCTTGTGATTTCTGCTAATGGTGCTTCTGGAGGCCTTTGTCTTTTATGGGATGATGATATTGACTTTTCCTTAGCTAAATCGACTGATAGTATGATATTAGGATCCATCGTTAATACTAGTACTGCTGAATCTTTCTCTTTAGCTTGTATTTATGGAGACCCTACTCATAGCTTCACTTCTAGTATGTGGCAGGATGTTTCTGAATTTGCTAATGATAATCCAGGAAAACCTTTATTTTGTATGGGCGACCTCAATGACATGATGTATCCTTATGAGAAAAACTCTGCCAACAGCGTAAACTACAAGCGTATGACTTCTTTTTGCTCTCTTGTCAAACAAAGCGGTTTAATGGATTTGGGCTATAATGGTCCAGCCTATACCTAGACTAATAAACGGTATTCCTCTAGGCCTACCTACGAAAGAATTGAAAGGTGCTTAGCTAATGCTGAGTGGTGCGCTATGTTTCCCAATGCTAACATTTATAATTTGCCCATTATCTGGAGTGATCATGCAATTATCTTGACTTTTCTTCATTCTAAATATAAGAAGCCCTCATACAGTTTCAAATTTGAAAACGGGTGGCTTTTGGAGGAAGATTTTCAGGAGACAGCAATGCAGGCTTGGAAGCATTCAACGAATCAGCCTTTCATGTCTAGATCTAAACATCTTGCAGGTACCCTTAAAGTCTGGGCCAAAAAGAAGAAACCTCTTCAGAGCCAAATTCGACAATTGGAAAAAGAGTTAGAAGAAATCCAAATGAAACCTCTAGCAGACCAAGATCATCTGAGAGAAGGTAAACTAATTAAAGATTACGAAGAAACTATGACAAGACTTACTCAATTTTATAAACAGGGAGCAAAAAAACATTGGGCTGCTTTTGGAGACAGAAATACTAAATTCTTTCATGTTGCTGCTTTGAAAAGGAGAAGAAAGAACAGAATTGCCTCAATTAAGATACCTAATGGTGAAGTTACTTTCGACCCTGAGCAAATAGCCTCCAGCTTTACTGATTATTATAAAAATATCTTTGCTACTTCTAATGTCTCTATTCAAAGGCCTTTCAATGATGCTACTGCTGAGCCCATTCGGCATGAATTCACAAATTCAGTTCCAACGAAGGAGGAAATCTGGCAAATTCTAAAAGAAATGAGAAATGATGCATCTCCAGGACCTGATGGCCTCAATGTTGCCTTTTACAAGTCAGCTTGGAGTTGGATTGGAGATGACATTACAAAGATGGTCTCTGACTTCTATCATCAAGGTAATATGAATCCTTCTATGAATGAAACAGCTATAACTTTAATCCCAAAAAAGGCCGCTCCAATAAATCTACAGGATTTCCGCCCTATTAGTCTTTGTAATGTGGTTTACAAAATTATCGCCAAATCTCTAGCTAATAGAATTCAAGCCCACCTCCCTAATAGAATCATTGATACTCAACAAGCCTTTATAAAAGGGAGAAGAATCTCTAATAATATTATCTTGGGCCAAGAGATTACTCATTCCTTTTCTTTAAAATCTTGGAAGCAGAAGGCTTTTCTTCTTAAGATCGATCTTGCTAAAGCCTTTGACCGAATAGAATGGGATTTCATTGTTATGGCTCTTATTAAACAAGGCTTCAGTGAGCATTTAATTCATCTTATCAGATCTTGTATCTCTACAGCTAGCTTTTCTATTATCATTAATGGACAATCCCATGGTAAGTTCAATAGTCAAAGAGGTGTTCGTCAAGGTTGCCCTCTATCACCCTATCTCTTTGTCATAGCTATAAATGAATTTGCAGCTTCTTTATAGGAACAACATCAAGATCAGAAACTCCAAGGAATCTCTTTAGAGCCCAATTATCCTGCAATTCACTCACTTTTATTTGCAGATGATCTAATAGTCTGTGGTCAAGCTGACAACGGAGATGCTAGAGTTATAAGAGATACTATTAACAATTTCTACAGGGTCTCCGGTCAGGCGCTGAACTGGTTAAAATCTTCCATTCTTTTCAGTAAGCATGTCTCTCAAAACCAAAAGGACTTCATAAAGAACCTCTTTCCTGTTAAAGACATGGATGCAAATTCAATACATTTAGGCCATCCTCTCATTATGCCTGCAAAAAATAGAACTTCTGCTTATTCTTTTGTCCTTCAGAAATTCAAGGCGAAACTTTCTATCTACAAAGCTAACAAACTCTCACATGCTGCTAGAATTGTGCTCATTAAATCAGTTTTCTCATCTCTTCCAGTTTATTACATGTCTAACATCATGTTTTCAAAGAAAATGCTAGCTCAAACGACTGCAGTCATTAGGGACTTCTGGTGGACAGGAGTGCAGGGTAACAACAAGACAAAACCTTTATATTTAAAAGCATGGGCTGAGATTTGTAGACCAAAAGGAGAAGGAGGTCTTGGAATTAGAGACTTGAGAGCAGTTAACAAAGCTCTACTGGTTTCAGCAGCATGGCGAATTGCAGTTAACTGTGATGACTTCACTTCCAAGGTATTAAAGGCTAAATACTATCCTTCATCCTCTTTCTGGAAAGCTAGAAATAGTACCCCCAAGTCTGCATTTTGGAACTCTATCTTAAAGGTTAGACCAATTTTAACTGACTCCTGCACTATGCTTTTTTATAGTGGCAATACTTGTATTTGGAACAGCCCTTGGTGCCCTTTTTGGGACAATATTCATGATCACTTAATTATTCAGAATCAGGGCTTTAATTATCCTCAAACTGTGGCTCACCTATGGATACCTAGTACTAGAATTTGGAATATTGACCTACTTACTACTCTCTTTGGTACTCATAAGGCTAATATGATTGCTCAAATCCCAACTGATCAGGGTGACAATAACGACTTGCTTATTTGGAAATACACTCCCGATGGGATTTGCACTACTAAAAGTGCTTATCAAGTTTTTAAACCACCTGCCTCTAGTTATCCTGCAACTCATACGTCTAGCTTTGCAGGAAGCTCCAAAGAAATTTTGTTGCAGGTTTGGAAAAACAAAGACATGATTCCAAGATTGCAAGCTTTTGCCTGGAGATTATTGAGGAAGGCTCTGCCTACAGCAGCAAGGGCAGCATCAAGATAGAGGCACATCTTTCCTTTCTGCAAGAGATGTGGTCACGAAGAAGATGAAATCCATCTTTTCTTTACTTGTGATTTTGCCAGGGCAGTATGGCTTGCTTCTCCTCTAGGGCTCAGGGACGATGGACTCCTTTGCACCAACGTGGCAGACATGCTTCACTACATGCTCCAGAATTACTCTAACCAAAATTCCTTGAACCTTATTTTTCTCATCCTTTGGAATCTATGGAAGGCTCGAAATGACTTTTTGTTCAATGAAAAACAATGGAAAATTGTGCAGGTTATTCACACCTCCAATGCCATGCTATCTGAGGGAAGCTGAGAGACCATAATTCAAGGAGGAGCTTCAGCAACAAAAACCACTCAAAAAGAGTTTATTTCTCTCAAACTTGACAGGACAATAATACAAGCTGGACCGAACATCTATATAGATGCAGCTTGGAGAAACAATAGCAATGCTGCTCCAAATTTTAATGCAGGTTCTCATCAGCGTGCAGGACTTGGAGTATTCATCCGTCTCAAGTCAGGAGCAATCTTCGTGGCGGCGTCCTCTTCTGCTTCTTCTGCTCTTCAGGCTGAAGCTCAAGTAATGGAGCTAGGATCGCTCGTTGCAAAGGCTTTGGGTCTTCAAGGCGCAAACTACATAACAGATAACCAGGTTTTAGCGAAAGCTGCAGCAAGGAGGGATCATTTATTGCATCCTGAACATTGGAGTATACGCCCCATCTTGAATCGGTTCATCTGCTACACGAACAACAGAGATGTTCGAATCTTCAAAATCAATAGGATGAACAACAAAGTAGCTCATAGACAGGCCCAACTTGGGTATACCCCTCACAATGTTGGTGCCTACATCTCCACCTGTGCTGGAGTTAGTCACAACAGGGGCTCCTGCGCTGTCTTAGCTGGTTTAAGCTCCCTTTGTACTCAGGGTTACTCTCACTTATCTGTATCATGCTTATGAGTTGAAATAATATTCCCTGAAGTTTCAAAAAAAAAGTACTACTCCCCTTCGTTGCTTTTCGAATGGGCCGGCCGACTGTACACTCAAAGACAACAACCTTCCCTCGCTTGGTGGACTTGACTTGTTTGGTACCAAAGGTCTCACCATGGTCTTGACACATGGTGTTCCGGTCCAGGGAGGGTGGATGGACTAGATCCGTCACCAGTGTATCTCCATTTACGGTTTGATTAGGGTCGGTATACATGGTCAGTGCTGCTGCCACGGCTACGACCTGCTAAAACTGTGGTGACGGAAGTGGCTGGCTAAAACTAACAAGTAGGCGTAGCGAGCGAGGACCAGAACGGTGGACGAGGAGCCATGTGTCGGAGGCGGTGGATGTAGCATCCTTGTGAGAGGGAAAGAAGGCGCGCGGGGGATGCAGAAGGAGGGGACAGACTGTAGGGGGGTCGTGCAAGAGGTCTTTGGAGCATGCAAAGAAGATGGATCCACGAGTAGGGAGAGAGGGTGAAATGGAGAATTTGCTTCACCCGGCCGGGAAAGAATGCGGATGTGGGGTTCACGTAAGGGGTTTGGAGCACGCGGAGAAGATAGATCCAAGACAAGGAAGGAGGAGGCGAAGGGAAGAAGTTGTGGTGTGGCCACCGACTAATTGATAGGCCTTGTTGACGCTGGGGAGGAGGTGCATGGGGCCAATTAATGGAGCATGCATGGTGATATGGAAACAACTAATGTAGACAATGGGTGGGTGGGTGAATTAGGGTTTGGTTCGACTGCTGACTCCGCACACACACAGGCGAAAGGGAGGCGACTTGTGTTCCACCAATCTCGACCGGCGAGCCCGGGGGTTCTCCGCTCCTCCGTTCGTCGCTCCAGTGGCGGGAGGATGGGGGAACCCCGGTGCTTTGTTCCGGTCCTGTAGATACAGTTAGGAGTAGCTTTTCCGGCGGCGGCATCTCGGTGGTGGTGGTGACGGGGCGGAGAATAAGAGTTGCCATGGCTCCAACCCCACCTCAGCGAAACTCTTTGTGGTTTCGCCAAGGAGCCAGTGGCCGTGTCTTCTCGCCGGCTTCTCGAGGCGGTGAGATCAGTCTATCCAGGCCACGCCGGCGAGCGGCAGCGACGACCTGGCTAGGGATTTTTGTTCCTTCGGCTT
This sequence comes from Thinopyrum obtusiflorum, assembly GCA_036873465.1. Lineage (NCBI taxonomy): Eukaryota > Viridiplantae > Streptophyta > Magnoliopsida > Poales > Poaceae > Thinopyrum > Thinopyrum obtusiflorum. The sequence continues at coordinate 61,183 of JAAAWM010011539.1, forward strand.
CTTGTCCGCCGTGGTGGTGCTTGCTCCGGTGCTGTCGCGAAGCTGGGAGGATTGTACATGAGTCTTGGTGGTTGGCGGCCACGGCGCGTTCCAGAAGACAGAAGGACCGGAGCTGGAGTTGTGGAAGATGGCGTGCAGATTTGGCGCTTTCCTTTGAATTTATCGAATGGAGGCGGCGCGATCTGGAGTCCGGAGACATGCACGGGGCACGGCCCTGGCCGACGAGCCACAGTGGCAAGCTGTTCGCTGTTCGCGGCGAGACTCTTATGAGGTCCACAAAGCAGATGTTCTGCGATGGTGCATCGCCGGGCTTGGGCTTGCAGGGACCGTCTTCTCTGTTTCCGGCGTTCGTCTCGGCGTCGGCAGAGTTTGGGATTGGGCGTTGGTGCCGTGCATAGGGTTCTCCAGGGTGTTTTTTGTGGTTCTGTTTGTTCTGAGGGTCTTTGTGCACTTGTTCTGGGACACCTGTTCTTCTGGGTGATTTGGCCATATTCGTGTGGGCTCGCGTATGTGTGTTTAATGTTCTTTGATCTTTAATGCAGCACATGAATTCTCTAAAAAAAAAAGAACCAAGGATATTGTACTACCGAGGGTCCGGGTACTCGTTGATGGTACCAATTAATATATCACTGAATAATCGATTCCACTTCTATTTAAAGAAAGCAATATCAAGCTCTTTTCTCATTGCCACAACACCAAATGAGTCCCCTTGAGCCAACATCCCTTTATCAATGTTTACATATATTCGTCTCGTTTTCTTAGGAGAATTGCCTTCCTAGACTACATTGGGTTGAGAGGCAACTAGAACTTGCGCGTGAGTCTCACAGGGCGTCAACGCCATCACATCTACTGCTGCTTGTACTGGAGACCTTGTTTCCAAAAAAAGGAACCACACTATATGACGCTAGGATTGTAAATTACTTTGAGTACTGTGCTAGCGACCGTTAGCTACAGCTAGCTCATCCTTTTCTTGTCTGGCCGTTCATGTATGTTCAATTGAGTTCTCGTTCAATTTGACATTCCATGTATGTTCAATTGCGTTCTCGTTCAATTTACATTCATGTATCACCGGCGGAGGGCGTGTAGAGTTGTGTCTCCGCTGGATCTCCCGGGATCCGGTCGGTTTAGGTTTCCAGTGGATCCGTCTGGATTCGGCTGACTTTCGTGGTCTTTGGAGTTTCTACAGGCCCTTATCGATGTTTTCTTCTCCGAGGCGGCGATTTGCTTCGCAGATTGCGACCACCGGCATCTCCTGGTCTACATCGACTACTTCCCGGCCGCTGCTTTTACAAACTCGTGTGTTTATAAAAGTTTGCTCCGCAGGCGGCATTGAGCTATGCTCACGGCGTGCCGCCGGTGGATGCAGGAGGAAGAATACTTCGGCACCCCCAAGATTTTAAATGTAATTTTATTTTTGGGATAAGTATACTTTTCGTCCTCGAACTCTGCCGATAGTATAGAAATCGTCCCTCAACTACGAAACCAACAAAACTCAGTCCTCGAACTATCAAAACCGGATACTTTTCGTCCCTCGGGCGGTTTTAGTACGCGGTAAACAGTAACTCGGTGAACAGTAAAATAAAAAATAGCAAAAAAAATCAAAAAAATCTCAAATTGTACAGCATCGAACATACTCTGGTGCGCAAGACACGTGCAAAATTTCGTGGTGTTTTGACATTCGAGCAGCTCGTGGCAAAGAAGAAGCTGTAAATATGTACGTCGATGAACAGTAAATTCAAAAAAAATTCAAAACGATATGAATTTTTTTGGCATCAAAGATGCTTAGGTACGCAAGATGCGTGCAAAATTTTGTGATCAAATGACATACGAGGAGCTCTAGCCAAAAAAACAAAATAGCGCACTTTTTCAAAAAAATAAATCTGAGCCAAATTTTGTTTTTTTTGCCACGAGTTCGTACAATGCCCAAACACCACGAAAATTTACACGCACGTTGCGCACCCAAGCCTCTTTATTGCCAAAAAAATTCATATCGTTTTGAATTTTTTTGCTATTTTTTTGATTTTACTGTTCACCAACGTACATATTTACAGCTTTTTCTTTGCCACAAGCTGCTCGAATGTCAAAACAACAAGAAATTTTGCACGTGCCTTGCGCACCAGAGTATGTTCGATGCTGTAAAATTTGAGATTTTTTTGATTTTTTTTGCTATTTTTTCGACTTTACTGTTCACTGAGTTACTGTTCACCGAGTACTAAAACCGCCCGAGGGACGAAAAGTATCCGGTTTTGATAGTTCGAGGACTGAGTTTTGCTAGTTTCGTAATTGAGGGACGATTTCTATACTATCGGTAGAGTTCGAGGACGAAAAGTATACTTATCCCTTTATTTTTCTGTAAGGATGTGTTTCTAAGAACATGTGATACTTAATATATGGCCATTGGCCTTTTAATAAAAAAGACATGAAGAGCAAGCCCTTTTCTCATTGCCACAACACCGCACGTCTCACCTTGATCGAACATTCATTTCTTAATGGTTACACATATTAGTCTTGTTTCCTAGACTAAACTACATAGGGTCGAGAGGCATCAGGAAATTACACGTGTGAGTGGCACAGGGCGTCAATGCTGTCGCTGTTTCTGCCGCTTGTACTCAAGGATTTGCAGCTGCAAAGATATTTTTAAAAGTTATATGGGAGTAGGTTCAACTACTTTTTATTATTTACAACGGTGGATGAGTTAAAAAAGGTCTAAAGATTACGCCGCAGCAGAGCAGGGGAGGGGAAGAGGGAGGTGGAGCAAAAGAAGGGCCGCTTTGCCGCGTGAACACATGTCGTGTCGCCACGATAGATAGGTAGGGTACGACTTGCGTTGATGGAAAATCCTCGTCGACTCGTCGTCACGGGTCACTAGAACTACTCCCCCGCCGTGCTTTTCGGATGGGCCGGCCGGGGGTACACCCAAAGTCAACAACCTTCCCTTGCTTGGTGGAGGACTTGATTTGTTTGGTAATAAAGGTCTCACCATGGTCTTTTTTTTTTTTTTTAAACTCACTATAAAACTTTATTTAAGCGTCCCACCCAGGGATCTCGTCTGACACAACCTGCAAAATGCAGTCCGGGGGTTCATGCAACCAAAACCTTACATAAATTATTCGCCACACCCTGCCTAGCTAACAAATGAGCTGCATTATTAGCAGAACGTCTAACCCAAGTGACCTTCCATCTCTCCCTCAAAGACAGGAGTTGCTTAACCTCTTCGATGACCGGGCCCAGCAGTGATAGGTCCTTCTCCTTGCTCTTCAGTTTGCACACAATCTCGCGGCAATCCATCTCAACATGCAGGTTTTGTACGTTGAGCTCTTCTGCGAGTTGTGCTGCTCTTCTGCATGAGTATAACTCCACCCTTGCAGGTTCCTTGCACCGAGGAAAGACATGGCAAGAACCGCCCATGAACGCCCCCTCCTGGTTCCTAAGGACAACACCTGCGCCTCCCAGCTCCCCAACCTTGGACATTGCACTATCGACATTTGCCTTAACCCACCCCTCGTCTGCTGGTTGCCATTTCTCTCGCTGGGCAGGATTATCTTGCCTGCTCTTTCGCCCGTGGATGGACTGCCACTCTTCCATTAAGTGAAAAACTCTTCTCGCAATTGCTTCCGCATCTTCAATTCTCTGCCCTTCTCTTGCATTATTCCGGGCTAGCCACAGTGCATACACACCTTGGACCAGGACTGCCTTTTCATCATCGGATGCATCCGCAAACCACGTCAAGAGCCACCTCGATAATGCACTCTGGGGGCGTACAGACTACGGTGGGATCGCCACCGGCACACCCAACTCCGACTGCATAATCTTCCAAAATTTCGCTGAGTGGAAACAGCCCCAGAATCTGTGATAGTTTGTCTCTTCTCTCCCACACGCAACACAGAATACACCCTCCTTGATCTTCCTCCTCTGAAGCTCGGTGCCCACCGCCAGCCCATTCCGAATAAGCCGCCACATGTGTGTTTTTACCTTTCCCGGAGCTACGGTATCCCATAAGCTCAACCACGATTTATGATCTGCCACCGTAGATGAGGTTTCCGGTCGACCAGCTTTGAGGCGTTTCTGAGACATTCGCAAGTGGTATGCCGACCGCACCGTGAACACACCATCTTTGGTGAAGTTCCATGCCAGGTAGTCCTCCATAGTCGGTCCACCAATCGGGATCTGCATAATCTCATCCACCTCGTCCGGAGAAAACATGGATTGCACCTTGCTTTGGTCCCATGCATTGCCTTGCGCGTTGAAAAGATCACTGACTCGAGTTATCCCATGTATATAGCTTTGGCCCAGTGGCCTTAAGCATCCCTTCCTCGGTATCCAATTGTCATGGTGTATTTTAATACTTGTGCCATCCCCAATCCTCCAAATGAGCCCGTCTAACAAGAGGTTCCTGCCATGAATGATGCTTCTGAAAGTAAAAGAGCCTCCGTCCGGGCAAGTTGCATTAAGGATTGACCCATCCACAAAATGTCGAGCCTTCAGAACTCGTGCACACAAAGAGTTCGGTACCTGAAGTATTCTCCAGGCTTGCTTGGCGAGCATAGCTTGGTTAAAAGCTTCAGGGTCGCGAAATCCAAGCCCCCCCTCGTGTTTCCTCGTGCACATTTTGTCCCAGGCGATCCAATGCACCTTTTTTTGACCATTTGCTTCACCCCACCAGAAGTTCGAGGAGATAGATGACAGATTCCCGCACATTTTCTTTGTGAGTTGAAAACAGCTCATGGTAAATGTTGGTGTTGATTGGAGGCCTGACTTAACAAGCACCTCTCTCGCAGTCTTGGACAGACCTTGTCCCTTCCATCCGCCGACTTTTCCTCTAGCACTCTCCTTGACATATTTGAATGTTCCGTCCTTCGATTTTCCAACAACTGTGGGGAGCCCTAGGTATCTGTCACTTAGGGCTTCCGCTGAAATGCCAATAATCTGCTGCACCTCCTGTTTCATACCTTCCGAGCTACCTTTCCCAAAGAAGATTGCAGATTTTTGTAGGTTAACTTTCTGTCCTGACGCCACTTCATACTCCTGCAAGATGATTCGGAGTGCTTCAAAGTTTTCTCGGGATCCCTCCAGAAATACCACACTATCATCTGCGAAGAGAAGATGAGTAATAGTCGGCCCATTGCTCCCAAAAGACACCCCCTTGATTTATTTCTCTCTCTGTGCGTTCCTGAGCAAAGCTGAAAATCCTTCTACACAGAAAAGGAAGAGATATGGGGAGAGGGGGTCTCCCTGTCTAAGCCCTCGTGATGGAATAAATCTGTGGGAGAGCCCGCCATTCAACTTAACAGAAAATGTAGCAGATTTAACACACCTCATGACCATCTCTGTCCAGTGACTAGAGAAGCCAAACTTCAGTAAGATTTGTTCAAGAAAGTCCCATTCCACTCTGTCATAGGCTTTCATCATATCCAACTTCACGGCGCACAATGGTTTCCTCCGCTTACGCTTTCTAATCGCATGCACACACTCATATGCCACCAACACATTGTCTGTAATTAACCTTCCCGGTACGAACGCACTTTGTTCTTCGGAGATCATGAAAGGTAGAACCACCTTTAGCCGGTTAGCCAGTGCTTTCGCAGCGATTTTATACAAGACATTGCAAAGGCTTATAGGGCGAAATTGCGATAGTAGCTCCGGTGAGCTTACTTTCGGAATCATCACTAAAATTGTGTCATTAAATCCATTCGGGGTTGCATTACCAGAAAGGAACTCGCGAACCGCATTGCAAACGTCGTTCTTTACCATGGCCCAATGCTTTTGATAGAACATGGCCGGCAGCCCATCCGGCCCGGGTGCCTTCGTGGGACCCATCTAGAATAGAGCTATCTCAATTTCCTCGTCAGTGAACGGCGCCCCCAACTTAGCATTCATCTCCTCCGTGACACTACCGGCAATATGCTGCAAAACCCTATCACCATCACGTGAACCCTCCGAGGCGAACAGTTTTTCATAGAACTCAGCAGCCATCTTCCGCATGCCCTCATCATCGGTGCACTTTGATCCATCTTCCCTTCTTAGAGCTTTGATAGTGTTTTTCCTCTTAGGATGTGAAGCCTGGTTCTGGAAGTATTTTGTGTTTTGGTCCCCTTCTGTCAGCCAATCAATCCTAGATCTTTGTTTGTAATATACCTCCTCTCTTTCATATAACTCGTGTAATTGATCCTCTATATCTTTTATCTCCTGCCTATACCCCGTCCGAGCAGCACGCTCTTTAGCATCCACTAGTTGTACCTTCAGGTGACCAATCTGTTTTTTAATTGAACCAAAGACTTGGCGGCTCCACACCTGCATGGCCCTTGACATGAGCTGGAGTCGGCTGCATGCCGCCCCAAGTGCACCAGCCTCCTGATTGGCTACCTGGGCATCGGCCCATGCACGGGCCACCATGGCCTTATACCCCTCGTGTCTTGCCCAGGCTGCTTCATACATAAAAGGGCGCTGACCTCCCGAGTGCATCGCGGCCGGTGCCGCCTGCACTTTGACAATTATCGCCTGATGGTCCGACTCCTCGGTCATTACATGTACAACCTCGACCGCCGGGAATAACTGTGCAAACTTTGCATTGCAGGTGGCCCGGTCGAGTCTCACTTGAATATTCTCGCTGCCATCGCGCTTGTTGTCCCACGTAAAGGGGAACCCCGAGAATCCAAGATCTGCGAGTCCGCAGTCGGACAAGCAGTCTGCAAAGTTCGCCATTTGGTTCAAACATCTCGGATTGCCCCCAACCTGCTCTTTCTGAAGAAGGGCTTCGTTAAAATCCCCCTCACAAAGCCACGGGAGGTTATCTTGTGCACGAAGGTAGCGAAGTACGTCCCACATTTTCTTTCTCTTCTCTACACACGGCTCCCCATAGATTCCAGTGAATCTAAAGGTGACTCCCTCCTACACTATCTGAGCATCAATGTAGTACTGGCACCAAGGCCTCACCGACACCTCCACATGATCCCTCCACCAAAGAGCTAGTCCTCCACTCTTACCGTGACAGTTCACGGCTACACCATGTCGGAACCCTAGGCTCCATTTCAGTCTCTCCATTGAGCTTGAGGTTTTTTTAGTTTCTGATAAGAAGACCACCGCTGGGTTGTATGACCTAACCAGGTCCCGTAGTTCGCCTACTGTCGGGTCCAACCCCAATCCCCGACAGTTCCAGGCCAAGATGTTCATTGCTCCCGGCGGCCCTGCACCCTAGCAGGGTCCACCGATGACTCATTGTTCTCCTCAATGCGATCAAACACCGAAGAAGTTTTCTGCCTCGTGTCTCGAACGAAAATGTCATTGCCCACTTGCCTCTCCAGATCACCCTTAGCTACCCAATACTGCCTCGGTCTCCTCTTCCTCTCTCCTTGGCCTTCATGTCTAGGGCTGCTTGGGGGCCACGCCTCCCCCGTATACCCTGGCCTAGGCTTCCTTACATAGTAACCTTGTTTGCGTTCTCTCCCCCTGAAGTAGCTTGAAGTACCCGCACCATCATGATCCCACTGCCCGTACTGCTTATACCTAGATCTTAATTCTGTCTGCCTCTCCTGTTGACGCTTCCTCAATTCGGAGCATAGCTCTCTCTCCCTCTTCTTCTCTAGGTCATCCCGCGGATCCCTTTCCCTCATTGTCTCCTTCCCGTGCTTCTGCTTGTTGGGACTAGCGGCGTCCTCGTAAACCCCTTTACCCTTACCGCCAGTGCGGGAAGCCTCTGGAGTGCGAGAGGCTGCTGGAGTGGTAAACTCATTGTGCAGATTATGCTTAGTTGGAAGATCACGGACTGTTCCTGTCTTCCTTCTGCTCCCCTCTCCTTCACTGGATCGCACGCTACCAATACTGTTAGCACTGCCCGAAGGACCGCGGTAAGACCCCTCTTTCGGCCCCCACGAGCGACCTGGAGATGCTCGAAGCCATTCACCCCACTGTTGATCTGGATCCACCGCCGGGACACAGCCATTCTCACCGTGTACAAGCCGTCCACACTCGAAGCAAAAGTGTGGGATCTTTTCATATTTAAAAATCAAACCAGGTTTTCTCCAAGTCTTCCTCAGATTTCTTTAGAAAGAATCCTCTCACGAGTGGCTCAAAGATAGGCAGTTTGACTCTGAACCTCAACTCCGAGCCCTTTGCAAAGCCATCCTTTTCCACATCCACCCGAACAATTTTGCCTAACCAGTTCCCAAGCGCTTCCCCGAAGGCCTTCGATCGCTTGTCCAAGGGCAGATCTTCAACACGAACCCAAACATCCACACTGTCAAACTTCATCTCAGATGGTCTAGTTACTCCATCATAGTCCTTGAGAGCCAGAGTGTAGAAATCAAACTGCCATGGGCCGTTGTTTAGGGCGCGTTTCCAATCTCCCTCACTCCCAAACGTAACTGCAAATAAATTCCTTCCAATGATCTTGAACTGAGCTTCTTTATGCAGTCCCCAGGACCTTGACATGGACTTCTCTAGCTCACTCTTATTCATCGGCCGGGGTGTGAATGCTTTTCCGATCGCCGACCACTTTGCCGGCCGAGTCTGCTCCTGTTCAGGTTCCTTAAAGACGAAACCTTTGGCCTCCTTCTCTGTTAGCGCCAAGCTTCCCAGCCGAGCCATCAGACCTGGGGACACGGCAGCGGTTCTGCTATGGGAGCCCAGTGGCGTCCTCATCGCAGGTTCAGATGCCTCCTTTTGTGCCGACGCCCACGGCGTTGTTGCCGATCTCCCAAAATTCGTCCCCGCCGCCGCCGTCGCTCCATGGCCAGCCGCCGCACTCCTCGACGCCGCCCCTCCTTCTTTTGTCCTCTCCGCCATGACTTCCTCACTGGCAAGAGGCCTGCACACCGGCGCAATCACGCTCGGAGACGCCGTCGTCCCCTCCCGTGCCGCCGCGATCCACTCCACCACCGCTCGCAAAACCCTAACCCTGGCGTTCGAGTCGATCGCCTTGAATCGCCCCTCCGTGTTTTACGTACGAGGTGGACCCGCTCAAGAATAATTCTACACCGCGAGTGTCTCACCATGGTCTTGGTTGCTTGGTTGGACTTGATTTGTTTGGTACCAAGTCTCATCTTGGTCTTCTTCACTTCACTCAAATAAATAATAATTTATTGGTCTGCTTGACACGTGGTGTTCCGGTCCAGGGGAGGGGTGCTGGACCAGGGCCATCGCCGGTGTATCTCCATGTATGGTTGGATTAGGGTTTGTATATATGATCGGCGGCAACGGCCGGCTACAGTTGCGGCGGTGGTGGTGGATGGTGTCGGCGGCGGTGGATCCGGCGGCGTTGAGAGTGGAAAGAAGGCAGGCTGAAAGATGGGACACGGGGTTCATGCAAGCTGTTTTCGGACCGTGCAGAGAAGATGGATCCACGATGGGGGAGAGGAGATGAAATGGAGCAGTCGTGACTCCAACCCTAGTGTCGCCGTGTGCGAGACACATGATACCAAGGGCGAAGGGAGCCCCTTTGCCGATTCGCTGGGAGGCGCGGCGAACGACGGAGATAACATCAGAGGGAATCGTCAAACACACCAATAGTTTACCCAGGTTCAGGCCGCACGGATGCGTAATACCCTACTCCTGCTGGATTCTTTCCAAGGTTGAAGAAGGTTACAAGTGTAGCAGCTCGCCCCGGGAAGGGAATGTGAGAGCTATATGCTTATGTCTAACCCTCCGAGGTTCCAGCCGCTTAATACAGCAGTCTGGGCCTCCTTTTATAGTGCAAGGGGTTACCACAGTGGCTAGGAACAGTATTAAGGACACCCAAGTACAATGAATAGTACCTAGGTAATTAATGGAGGGGTATGTATCTTCTCCTCCTTACGTCCCATCATTGCTGTTGTACGTAACTACCTCTTATTACTGCGCCACGTACCGTAATAGGTGCCGTGCGCGCGGTAAAAGGGGATGAGTCATTGACACACGTCACGACCGACCTGCGAGGGACGCCCTCTGCGTGCCATGTGGCGATAAAGGCCTGCAGGCCGCGCCGTTGTTGGGCAGCGCCCCCCGCTAGTGGGGGACAAAGCACTGTAGTGTAGAGATGCTGTCGCCTTAATGGGTAGGGTCTGGTGCGTGATGGAGCAGTGTGATGCGAAGCGTTCCCGGGGAGGTCATGCCTTAGCGGGAGCCCTTGCTTTGAGCATTCCCGGAAAGGTGCTGAGGTCTTCATATCTCTATGCCTTCTTGTTGGTGATGTAGTCCTTGCCGAGAGACCCATCTCCAACGGTGATGACCTTGTCGTGAATTACCACATGGCAATTTAGGACTGTCGTGGCCGACGCTTGGCGGGTCTATGAGACCCTGGTTCTCACTATGCCGACACCTAGCCCTCGCGTCGTACCCCCACGGGTAGCTCGGGTGGCAGCGCCCCCTTCGGCCTAGCGCTCCTCCGGCTCCCTCTCTTCTCCCTCCGCCGCCGGCCGAAACCGCCAGGGACAATGCCCCTCGTGGTGGCCGGTGGTGGGGCCTTCTTCCTCCTCGGTAGGTTCATACAACACGGGGTGTGGTTGCCGACGGGGGCGCGGCACTGACGGGGGCGCCGTGACGGCGACGCATGCGGCCGGGCCGGTGGCGCGGATGGGCGGTGAGGTTGTGGTGGCTGCGTGGTGGTTTGGGTGTAGGGTGGCGGCTCGGGCTCGGCTTCGCTCTAGCCGCTGGGGATCTGCGAGCGGTGTGGGGTGGTGGTGGCGGTAGCCCGACGTGGGTAGCTATAGTGGCGTGGCAGCTTGGCCCTTGGCGGCCCTAGGGCCTGGTGGCTTCCGGTGATGGGGCAACGGCGCGCTCGTCGGTTCTTCCCTGATCTGGTCGGATTTGGGGCGGACATAGGCGCGCGGTGCGGGGATTGGTGGAAGCCCTTCGGGCTCTCTGCGGGTGGACCGTGGCGGTGCGGGGTTGGCCTCTCGCATGGGAGGTGGCCAGCCACCGGCGATGCTATCCAAAGTGGCTCGGTGGCGGTGTCGCTGGGGGTCCTCTAGGGGGTGATGAGGCGGCGTGACTGCTGTGGTTTGGCGGCGGTGCGATCCGGGTCGCTGTCATCTTCGGCAGGCGACGTAGATCTGGTACGTGGTGGTGGGCGATGTTCGGTGGTGCATAGGTATAGGGGGCTGACTTGGTCTGTGTTGGTTGCTTCGTGTTGTGCTCTTCTTGCCTGCTGCCTGTTGGTGGCGTTAGTCCGAGTTGGGCTCTCCGGGTGCCACTATGTCATTGGATGGATCGGCGTCGATGGCCACAGGCATGGCGGCATTCGAGCTTGCTATCGTGTATCCCCCCGGTCGACAGAGACCGGCTGGGGACACAGGTGTGGGCACTTCCTATCGTGGAGGCGCCGACCTAGACCCGGTGGCTGATGCCGGGCTAGGAGTGTTAGGAGGTGCCTTCCACTCCTCCGACGATGGTTGGGTGGCTGTGACGTCGATGGTTGGCGGTGTCTAGGGCATGGATGCTGGGGGCGGCAGCTCCGAATGATGGTCCGCATGTTTGGCTATCCGTCCGGCATCATGGCGATGGTGGTGGCTATACCTCTTGGTCGTCTAGGCGGCGAGGGGTGTAACGACGGGTGGCACGGGCTTGTTCTCTGTCGTGGACAATGGCGACACCCAGATCTGAATCTGGTGGCTTATGCTCATCACGGTTGTTCTGGGTGCATCGTGGTGGCACAGGTGAGCTGCCGAGCGAAAGCTCCGCGTTTTGGCGCCGACGGTGGTGACGCCTGCGGGTGCCACAGTGGCACTCCCGAACTTGACCGTGCACTAATCATACATGCAGCATGCACGATCACGAACGGTGACTCCACATTAATATCACAACACAACTCTATGACACAAATTTAAACATAAATCTTTATATTACAAACCGGCGTCACGAGGACCCATAATACATCAGTCAGAAAGCAAATAAGTCTGAGTACAGACAAGTTAAACAAGTTTTGCCTTAAGAAGGCTGAGCATAACAGCGACACTAGACCGAAAAGGAGCAGGTCTACTGCATAGGACCTCCGAACTACTCGTCGGTGACGTCGTACTCCAAGTAGGAGCCAGCATCGGGATCCTCTGGCTCCTGGGCACCATCATCTGAACGCAGCAACTGGATTATAGAATAAGAATACCAAAGCAACGTGAGTACTCATCCAAAGTACTCGCAAGACTTACATCAGATATATATTACATATGCATCGGTATCAAAGGAATGGGGCTATATCCTTGGACTATACAGCAGAAATGCTCGAATAAGGAGGAGAAGCTCAACTTAGCGAAGACTACCAGCATCTTGCAGCAATAGAAGAGAGGAGCGCAAAAGATACCAACTTGTATACATAAAGAAACACCATACCCAGAGATCCTTCCTTGACTCCCTGCGAGAAAATGATCATCGGGTATTCCTATCTGTTATCTTGGTGTATTTTAACAAGTATTCGGTTTAAGTTGTAAAATCTCAAAATACATTTCCAAGCCATCCTATTACCGTGGACATGGCTATTCAAATAGTTTATCTTCCCTGCAGGAGTGCACCACATAGCCCGATACACTCGATTACCTCTGGCCGGACACACTTTTCTGGGTAATGCCCAGCCTCGGATAATTGACACGCCGAAGTCCTACCTCGGCTCTCCAAAGAGGTCACCCGCCGGTCTACATCCTAAGCACGAAAGGGCTGTTCGGCCGCTCACCCTAACTGCTCCAGCATGTTGCGAGGATGGCCGAGACCAAGCCCACCTCTGACTACGTAGAAGGCAGTATCCGCTCACCCGGGTGCGTGACACATCTCGGAACTGTGACATCTGACGAAGCTTTCGGGAGGGACTGACGACGCCGAGGGCCCCATAAACCATTATCCCGCGCGGCGGTTAGTTCGTATATGCCAGTGGCAGTCTCGGATCAAATACCCTGAACTCGTTAGCATGCTATTCATAAGTACTCACGGACGACGACCAGGGTCTAGGCCCACCACTCTCTGGACGGTCTCCGCCTGCCCGGTCGATCCGACTCAAAGAATCTCTCGCGGGTGCTCTCCGAGCCGACCCGACTTTATCATAAACATGTATAGTGTAACTGTATAAATTATATCCGTGATCATCGCCTAGAGGGATCACGGCCCGATAATATAGCATGGCAAATGGACAAAGGTGTAGGGCCACTGATGAGACTCTAGCATAACTGAACTAATCATGATAGGAATACATGTAAAGGCATTTATAACTGGCAACAAAAACAGGCTATGCATGAGAATAGGAGCTACTGATAAAACAGCAAATGTACCAATACTCTAATGCAAGAAGTAGAGGAAAAAATGGGCGACATCGGAATGATCAAGGGGGATTTCCTTGCCTGGAAGTTCTGCTGAGGGGAACTGATCGTCGGGGACGTAGTCGAACTCAGGAGCGACGGCAGTCTCGGTGTCTATCGATAAAGCAGAGGAGGGGAAACAGATAAATAAAAGACATACAAATGCAGTACAATGCATGTCACGATTAATTGTGTCGACGATGTGCTCTAAAGCATTACTAGGTATTTTAGATGAAGAGGGAAAATATTTGGAGTATTTTCCCAGCTCCAGGTATTATTTGCTATATTGATCCAGTAGCCAAAGTTCAAAGTTCATTATATTAGAGGGGTTTGTCAAGCATGAGGATGACATATTCAGATTCGTTATATTTTTTGATCATTTTTCATATATAAATTATTTTCATTCGAGTAACGATTTATTTTATATGAATTTATAAAGTTTTAAAGATTTTCTAAATTTTCTGGAATTAATTTAATTCAAATAATAATAGTAAAATTCTATGCTGACTGGTGGGGCCAGTCAACTGCTGACTCAGCAGTTGACTGGTCAACTGGGTCCAGTGGGACCCAGCTTTCAGTGGCTGAAGTGCTTTTTAACAGATTATTTATCTTAACCAGCCGGATTAATTAAGCTGCGGGTATCACTGTCATACTCATAGGGGGTTATTAGCGTCCAAACTAATGACGCCACGTCCGCCGGCCGGAGTTAACCTCCGGTGACCTCAATCTGCGGCGGAGTCCACTCGGGACGGCGCCACAGGGATCGGATGGATGCGCCGCTTGGTCTTTTGGGCAGCTGGCCCTCGCGCGGATCCGATGGGACAAACGGGAGGCTGCGGGGTGGCCGGAGTCGAGCTCGATGACGAGGTCAAGCGGCGGCGGACCTCGGGTTTGGCCGGGATGTAGTTACGGTGCACGGGCAGGCTGGATAAAGGGCTCATTCGCTCCCTGTGATCTCCAGGAGCTCGAGCAGGTGCTCGGATGTGACGTGCGTGTGCTTAAACAACGGCGGCGAATAGACAGGCGGCGAGCTTTGGCCATGGTGGGAAGCACGGCTAGAGGACGAATGAGAGAAGGGGAACACGGGGAAGGACGGCGAGCTCACACGGAGGCGGAGGAGCTGGTCAGCATGCTCCGGGAGGCACTGGAGGTGGTGAATCGACGGCGCCATCCCTCGGCTCCCGAGGTTGAAGACGACGGTGAAGATGATGAAGCAGAGTACTCCAGCTCGAACAGGCGGTTGTAGGCGATGCAGAGGAGGACGAAGATGCTCCTGGACATATTGTTGTGGCTCGGGGAGGTCGTGGACCACGAAGGCGATGACGTGCGGCGATGGTTACGCTCGGGTGTTCTCGGGAGAGAGAGAACGGCGCAAGGAGGAAGAGATGGAGCTACTGTTGTGTCTAGGCGGTCGAGGGGGGTCCTTATTCTCGCGGGGTCTCGATGGATGGCTGGTGCGTGGCCATCCGCACGTGTGCGACCGCACGCACGCCACGCCATGGCCTCTGCCTCTCCCTGGCGAGAGGTAGGAGAAAAGGCCAGGCGGGCTGGGCCAGGCCGCACTGTGGCCACTAGAGGCCCAGTCCAACAGGTAGTTTTTGTTCTTTTTCCTTTTTATTTTCCAGTTTTATATTTTTCTTTCTGTTTTCTATTTTCTCTTGCTATCAAGCATTGTTACTAAATGTGAAACTTAGCATATAATTATGATACAATATTTTAAATATGTACACAAAGTTTCAAGTCAGTTACAAATATTTAAATTTGTGTTTATATTTAATTGACATAATAGTTGTTGTTGGTCATGTTTAATTGTTGCTAGGGTCAACTTGGGAATTTTGGTGATGTTGTTTTCCTTAAGACAATTATTTAGGGAATATTTGTAATATTACCAACATTTTTGTTTCTCTGTCTGAAGAAACAATTTTGACTTTATATTTTGAATTTGAATTTAAGAGTTGGATTAATTCTTAATTACTTTTAATAGAGCATAATTATGATGACTTGGCATAATTAATTAGCATAAGTAGGGTATTACATTTTGGGGATGTCACAGCTCTCCTCCACTCAAAGAAATCTTGTCTCGAGATTTAAGAGGTAGAGTAAGGGGGAAAAGATTTGGTTACGAAATTCTAACAAGTCTTATCGTTCCTGGTTGCTCTTCTCGAAGAGATCGGTCCATTGCATTGACGTCTTCATTTTTCTGCATCAGTGCGTCGTGATGAAGTTGCCATTCTTCCTTCAGGATCTTCATCATACTTAGGAAAAGGATAAGGGGTAACTTGGCAATGAGAGAATTCTACAAGAGGCAATCATCTGGGGTTATCTCATGAATGAAACACATAAGTATCTCTTGAGTTTTGGAACACAGGAACCATAACAAGAGTGACTTAAGAAGATACGAATAGCTTCATTTGTGTAGGCAATCATTTAAGCCCTGAAGCAAGATGTGAAAGGGGTTCAGAGTGTAGAAGAATGAGTCTTGCGTCTAATACCGGAATGGATCATTTCAAGGAAGGTGGCTCATGGAAACGTATACGTAGCCAAGTGCAAGGGTAAATTCAGATTCAAGGATCACATAGCCATTTAAATGAAACTTCATAATTAATGAGAGAGTTTTCGTAAGGAATCTTAAAGAATGACAGGCTCAAGGTAGAATGATAATCGATTACATGGGTAACTGGAAGATACAGTCGCAAGTGCTACAGAAAATAAAGCACACTGCACCAGTATGCACTTGAGAACTCGAGCATTTCCAAACCATTAGGATGATCAAATTCGAAGTGATCGACATTCAAACCACCACGATGAATAACAAGGGTGGTGGCATCTTGTGCGATCATGATACAAGTTTTGTCAGAGAACAGTTTGCTAGCTATGTTGGCAACAACATCGGTGCCAAGGGCGACGGACGAAGAGAACTATTTTCCTGCTCGCCAGATGACGCAGACCAATTGGTAAGGTTCTTGTCCACCGGTGGTTACCGGAATGTTAACAACAATAGTAACAAGGTTTTACTGATAGAGTTGTACATAGGGGATAAGCAATGGATTATTACTGCTTAGATTATATAAACTAACAGAAAGGTTAAATAGACTAATGAAAAGGAAAATGTGATTATTAGATTACAGACCAATGGAAAGGAAAATATATTTATACACAAGTATTAGGAGTATATCCTTCCCAAGAACAAGCAGAGCATGATATACATGACAGGACAGCAAGTAAATCACCATTTAGATAAAAGGGGCAAGGAAATTCATGATGTTTACCCATATAACGGTGTTTGGATAATCCACCAGGAAACATTTAGCATTGCGCGTCCATGTTTCTGTTGATATTCGGAATACCAGAGTCATGCTTCGGGGTAGCAATGATATGGTGATTTTAAGTAAAGATTGGATTTGAAGATCACTAGTAATACACAAGGAACAATTTCAAGAATAGCGAGGAAATTAAGGTATAACCAAAACATTACCAAGTCTGGGTTGGAAGGAAGGCAAGGATGTTGTCGATGACAACACAAATTATCGAGGGGCTTCATGACGAGGTAATAGCATGGTGACATGATCAAAATGAAATATATGATGAAGCAGAAGGTCAATGGAACCATGGATATGACACAAACTCAGAATCAATCTTGTTGTTCAAGGCAAATCGATGTGACGAAGAAGGTCGACGTAAGCTTAGCTCATCATCGTAAATTGTGCTCCGGGAAGAAGGACCAGGTAGCACAGTCAGAGTTAGCACAATAATAATGTAGCCGATCAAAGTAGAAATGACATGATTAAGTTTAAATTCCTCAGCAAAAAAATTCTAGGGGTATTGAATTGTAGTGCAGATTTGTTTCACTTATCGGTGTTCTCAGTTGACAAACAACTGAGAACCCGTGGAATGTCTAAGACGGTGAAACGTATTTCTTCATCAAGAATTTATAAGATGTAGTGCAATGGCACGAAATTCTCGATATGCGGAATGAAAGTTATCAAGATAGATCAAAATGAAGCTGGACTGGGTCATCGATCTGCGGAATGCAAATACTTTAGCCATGCCGGGGAAAAGGAATCAAGGAAGAACAGCACGGCTGAAATCATTCTTGCAAGAGATCAATTTAAGGATATCAGATGGCTCATGGAAAAGGATAATTATTTTTATAGAAAGCTTCCATGATAAGATTCACATCGTTTCCATGGGAATGAACAAAAATGTTCAAGGTCGACTCCCACTTCTCCAATGCACAACTTTCCATTCACTGCTCTAGTAAAAATGTTTTGAATTTGAAAATTTATCTGGTGAAATACCAGAAGAGTATGACCCATGAAAACCTTCGGGTTCATACACAGATTTCAGAAAGCATAGATACAACCAATCGGGGCATTTTAAGTATGTATACAACACACTTATAGAAGCAACAGATATAAGCTCGAAGCAGAGTACAGACGGCAAGAAGTAGAGTATACACCATTGCCAAAGGCATTTGTAATAGGGGAAGAACTCACAAGGTTTTGAATATGAAGGACACTATCGGATAACATTCCACCAAAGGATCATGTGGTCTGTGAGGACTGACGGTGCAAGGGTCAAATGAATGGCTCCACGTTAAGAGTCCATCAAGAGAAGAAAGAATGCAAGGACATCGGGTTAGGGAAACATCAAAATAACCTGAAGTATAAAATACAGGGGAGTTATGATCTCCCATATTGTGGAATGAGAAGCAGATGCTTTGATTAAAGGATGAGTAAATTGAATAGACTTAGGTGGACAACTGATCAAGGCCTGATTGATCGAGAACCAGCTCATGTCCGAAATGATGTCTGAGCCGAAAGGACGAATTCTGGGAATCGACGGATGATTGCGATTATTCGCATACATGTTGTCTTGATAGGGCGAGAACGGCAATCACAGAGGATTTCAATGAACATTGTCAAACAACTGGGATTAACCACAACCATGAGTAGGCGACAAGGAATTTCAACAGCAGTAGGACATAGGGGATTCTCGGAAGACGGAGAGTATTTCGGGTATCTTGTAATAACGATAACAACTGGGACTGAATGGATCTCCGGAATGAAGTCATTATGAGAACCTAGAGTTGGCAAAATCTATAACCTGAAGAGAAGAGAAGTTCAGAAGCCAGAGTAAGGATGAAGAATAAAAGATCTTAATCCCATCCATATGTGTCGTGGTCCCGTAAGCCACACAACACACCTAGTAGTTAGAAAATAGTTTTTCAAGACTAGAATCAACATCGGCCAAGGAGTTCGAAGGGGTTTCTACAGGCAGTCGGCTCTGATACCAACCTGTGACGCCCCCGAACTTGACTGTGCACTAATCATACATGCAGCATGCATGATCACGAACGGTGACTCCACGTTAATATCACAACACAACTATACGACACAAATTAAAGCATAAATCTTTATATTACAAATCGGGGTCATGATGACCCATAATACATCAGCCAGAAAGCAAATAAGTCTGAGTACAGACAAGTTAAATAAGTTTTACCTTAACAAGGCTAAGCATAACTGCGACACTAGACCGAAAAGGCGCAGGCCTCCTGCCTGGGACCTTCGAACTGCTCGTCGATGATGTCGTACTCCAAGTAGTAACCAGCATCGGGATCCTCTAGCTCCTGGGCACCATCATCTGAACGCAGCAACCGGGCTGTAGAAAAAGAATAACAAAGCAACTTGAGTACTCATCCAAAGTACTCGCAAGACTTACATCAAATCTATAATACATATGCATCAAAATCAAAGGAATGGGGCTATATCCTTGGACTATAGTGCAAAAATGCCAGAATAAGGGGGAGAAGCTCAACTTAGCGAAGACTACCAGCATCTTGCAGCAATAGAAGAGAGGAACGTAAAAGATACCAACTTGTATACATAAAGCAACACCATACCCAGAGATCCTTCCTCGACTCCCTACGAGAAAATGATCATTGGGTATTCCTATCTATTATCTTGGTGTATTTTAACAAGTATCTGGTTTAAGTTGTGAAAGCTCAGAATATATTTCCAAGTCGTCCTGTTATCGTGGACACGGCTATTCGAATAGTTTATCTTCCCTGCAGGGGTGCACCACATAGCCCGATACGCTCGATTACCTCTGGCCGGACACACTTTTCTGGTTAATGCCCAACCTCGGATAATCGACACGCCGAAGTCCTACCTCGGCTCTTCAGACAGGTCACCCACCGGTATACATCCTAAGCATGAAAGGGTTGTTCGGCCGCTCACCCTAACTGCTCCAGCACATTGCGAGGACGGCCGGGACCAAGGCCACCTCTGACTACATAGCAAGCAGTATCCGCTCACCCGGGCACGTGCCACATCTCTGAACTGTGACATCTCATAGAGCTTTTGGGAGAAACTGACGATGTGGAGGGCCCAATAAACCATTATTCCGAGCGACGGTTAGTGCGTATATGCCAGTGGCAGTCTCAGATCAAATACCCTGAACTCGTTAGCGTGTTATTGATAAGTACTCGTGGACGACGACCAGGGTCCGGGCCCACCACTCTCTAGATGGTCTCCGCCTGCCCGGTCGATCCGACTAAAAGAATATCTCGCGGGTGCTTTCCGAGCCGACCCGACTTTATCATAAACACGTATATTGTAACAGTATAAATTATATCCGTGATCATCGCCCAGAGGGATCACGGCCTGATAATATAGCATGGCAAATGGACAAGGGTGTAGGGCCACTGATGAGACTCTAGCATAACTGAACTAATCATGATTGGAATACAGGTAAAGGCATTTATAACTGGTGACAAAAACAGTCTATACATCAGAATAGAAGCTACCGATAAAACAACAAATGTATCAATAATCTAATGCAAAAACTAGAGGGAAAGAATGGGTGATATCGGAATGATCAAGGGGGTTTGCTTGCTTGGAAGCTCTGCTGATGGGAACTGATCATCGGGGACGTAGTCGAACTCAGGAGTGACGGCGGTCTCGGGGTCTAGCGACAAAGTAGAGGAGGGGGAAACAGATAAATAAAAGGCATACAAATGCATCACAATGCATGTCATGATTAATTGTGTTGACGATGTTCTCTAATGCATTACTAGGTCTTTTAGATGAAAAAGGAGAATAATTGGAGTATTTTCTCAGCTCCAGGTATTATTCGCTATATTGATCCAGTAGCAAAAGTTCAATGTTCATTATGTTAGAGGGGTTTACCATGCATGAGGATGACATATTCGGATTCGTTATATTTTTCTGATTATTTTTCATATATAAATTATTTTCATCCGAGTTACGGTTTATTTTATATGAATTTATAAAGTTTTAAAGATTTTCTAAATTTTTTGGAATTAATTTAATTCAAATTATAATAGTAATATGCTATGCTGACTGATGGGGCCAGTCAACTGCTGACTCAGCAGTTGACTGGTCAACTTGGTCCAGTGGGACCCAACTGTCAGTGGCTTAAGTGTTTTTTAACAGATTATTTATGTTAACCAGCCGGATTAATTAAGCTGCGGGTCCCGCTGTCATACTCATAGGGGGTTATTAGCGAGGTGATTAACATCTAAACTAAGGACACCACGTCAGTCGGCCGGAGCTAACCGTCGGCGACCTCAATCTGCGGCGGAGTCTGCTCGGGACGGCGCCACAGGGAACGGATGGACGCGCCGCTTGGTCCTTTGGGCAGCTGGCGCTCGCGTGCATCCGATGGGACAAACGGGAGGCCACGGGGTGGCCGGAGTCGAGCTCGGCGACGAGGTCAAGCTACGGCGGAGCTCGGGTTTGACCAGGATGGAGTTACGGTGCACGGGGAGGCTGGATAATGGGCTCATTCGCTCCCTGGGATCTCCAGGAGCTCGAGCAGGTGCTCCGATGTGACGTGCACGTGCTTAAACGATGGTGGCGACTAGACAGGCGGCGGGGAGCTTCGGCCATGGCGGGAAGCACAGCTAGAGGACGAATGAGAGAAGGAGAACAAGGGGGGAAGGGCGGTGAGCTCACAGGGAAGCAGAGGAGCTAGTCCGCGGGCTCGGGGAGGCGCTGGAGGTGGTGAATCGACGGCGGCATCCCTCGGCTCCCGAGGTTGAAGATGACCGTGAAGACGATGAAGCAGAGGGCTCCAGCTCGAACCGGCAGTTGTAGGTGATGCAGAGGAGGACGAAGATGCTCCTGGACATCTTCCTGTGGCTCGGGGAGGTCGCGGACCACGAAGGCGACGACATGCGGTGATGGCTACGCTCGGGTGTTCTCGGGAGAAAGAGAATGGCGCAAGGCATGAAGAGATGGAGCTAGGGTTTTTGTCCAGGAGGTCGAGGGGGGTCCTTATCCTCGCGGGGTCTCGATGGATGGCCGACGCGTGGCCATCCACGCATGTGCGGCCGCGCGCACACCACGCCATGGCCTCTGCCTCTCCCTAGCGAGAGGTAGGAGAAAAGGCTAGGCGGGCTGGGCCAGGCCGCACTGTGGCCACTAGAGGCCCAGTCCAACAGGTAGTTTTTGTTCTTTTTTCCTTTTTATTTTCTGTTTTACATTTTCCTTTCTGTTTTCTATTTTCTCTTGCTATCAAACATTTTTACTAAATGTGAAACTTAGCATATAATTATGATACAATATTTTGAATATGTACACAAATTTTCAAGTCATTTACAAGCATTTAAATTTGTGTTTATATTTAATTGACTTAAATAGTTGCTGTTGGTCATGTTTAATTGTTGCTAGGGTCAATTTCGGAATTTTGGTGATGTTGTTTTCCTTAAGATAATTACTTAGGGAATATTTGCAATATTACCAACATTTTTGTTTCTCTGTTTGATGAAACATTTTTGACTTTATATTTTGAATTTGAATTTAAGAGTTGGATTAATTCTTAATTACTTTTAATAGACCATAATTATGATGACCTGGCATGATTAATTAGCATAAGCAGGGTATTACATTCTGGGGATGTCACAGCCACTCTCCTCTTGAGGATGTCATTGTGGTTCTCCTCTCCGTGCAAGGGCTTCAGATGAAGACCTTTGTCCGTCTCGGACTCGGCAGCGGCGGCGCGTAGCGCCGTTTCCCCTCCTAGGGGCGTTGTTGTGGAGCTTAGGTGTCATAGGGCGTGTCATGGCATTGTATTCAGGCCTACCCATGTTATCTTTCGGCAACGTAGTCGCGTGCGTTTAGGTTGTCCGGTTATCCCGGGATCTACTGTGTAAGAGGGCGACCTCACTACCTTGTATCGTTCGGCTCTATACTTTGGTTTGTGCTTTATCTATACAGCAGGATAAAGCGAGGCGAGAGCCTGTTTCAGAAAAGAAAAAGAAAAAAGAGAAGTCTTGGTGTGGCCACCGACTAATTGATAGGCGTTGTTGACGCGCGTGAGGAGTGCATGGAGCCAATTAATGAAGCATGCATGCTGAGATGGCAACAAGTACTGTAGACTGTGGGTGGGTACCGGGCATCCACAATGTATGCCAAATAGGTAGTGCCTAATGGGGGGGGGGGGGGGGGGGGGGGGGGGGGGGGGGGGGGGGGGGGGGGGGGGGGGGGGGGGGGGGGGGGGGGGGGGGGGGGGGGGGGGGGGGGGGGGGGGGGGGGGGGGGGGGGGGGGGGGGGGGGGGGGGGGGGGGGGGGGGGGGGGGGGGGGGGGGGGGGGGGGGGGGGGGGGGGGGGGGGGGGGGGGGGGGGGGGGGGGGGGGGGGGGGGGGGGGGGGGGGGGGGGGGGGGGGGGGGGGGGGGGGGGGGGGGGGGGGGGGGGGGGGGGGGGGGGGGGGGGGGGGGGGGGGGGGGGGGGGGGGGGGGGGGGGGGGGGGGGGGGGGGGGGGGGGGGGGGGGGGGGGGGGGGGGGGGGGGGGGGGGGGGGGGGGGGGGGGGGGGGGGGGGGGGGGGGGGGGGGGGGGGGGGGGGGGGGGGGGGGGGGGGGGGGGGGGGGGGGGGGGGGGGGGGGGGGGGGGGGGGGGGGGGGGGGGGGGGGGGGGGGGGGGGGGGGGGGGGGGGGGGGGGGGGGGGGGGGGGGGGGGGGGGGGGGGGGGGGGGGGGGGGGGGGGGGGGGGGGGGGGGGGGGGGGGGGGGGGGGGGGGGGGGGGGGGGGGGGGGGGGGGGGGGGGGGGGGGGGGGGGGGGGGGGGGGGGGGGGGGGGGGGGGGGGGGGGGGGGGGGGGGGGGGGGGGGGGGGGGGGGGGGGGGGGGGGGGGGGGGGGGGGGGGGGGGGGGGGGGGGGGGGGGGGGGGGGGGGGGGGGGGGGGGGGGGGGGGGGGGGGGGGGGGGGGGGGGGGGGGGGGGGGGGGGGGGGGGGGGGGGCACGATTGCTGACCAAATATCAATGAATTTACTTCGAAAGCACCGGACAGTACTACCGAGGGTACACGTTGCTTGGTACCAGTCAATCGATTCCACACCTATTTAAGACAGGCAAGAACGATCCCTTTTCTCATTGCCACAACACCGCACACCTCACCTTGAGCAAACATCCTTTTCTCAATGGTTACATATGTTAGTCTCCTTTTCTTAGCATAATCGCCTCCCTACACAAAGTAGGCTTGAGAAGCAACAGGAAATTGCACGTGTGAGTGTCGTGTGGCGTCAATGCCACCCATTATATTGACACTTGTATCAGTGACCTTGTTTCCCCAAAGAGAAACGAGACTACGACACCAATGCTGACTCACCTAGGATTGTAAATTACTTGAGTACTACGCTAACAACCACTAGCTTCCTAGTTTAAAAATTTTATTCGAAACTGTGTTCATATTCAATGGACAGTCCGTGATTTGCAGCCGCAAAGACATTTATTGGGTGCATCAGGGTTAGGTTTGGAAAGTAGAGCGTACATGTTGGATGCCACGATTGCTAACGAAATATCGACGAATTTACTTCGAAAGCACCGGACATGGACACATAGTGATATCGACGGTACAAGTTGCTCGGTGCCAGTCAATCCATTCCACGCCAATTTAAGACAGGCGAGAGCGAGCCCTTCTCTCGTTGCCACAACACCGCGCACCTCACCTTGAGGGAACATTCTTTTCTCAATGGTTACATATATTAATCTTGTCTTCTTAGCAGAATCGCC